>VCAZ01000001.1:15383146-15608146 GCA_005784505.1 Bagarius yarrelli | reverse complement strand
GGGGTATTAAGAGGTGTATCAGTCGGGTAAATCCCCACTGAAGGCCCAAGTACCAAATGCACCGCCTGCTACTGCTTTCACTACACTACATACCCATTGCATATACACACTAAACACTCAATACATATAAACACTCAATACACACACTCTCAACATATGCGCACACACACGCACACACAATACACTCAATACATATACACAATAATCAAATATAATACATATACACACTCAAGACATATAAATATTACATGCTCACAACATTTACACACACTGCACACTCAATACATATACACTATACACTCACAGCATATACACACTACACACTATCAATACACACAACATAAATGCACAACACGCTCAATACATATGCACACTACACACTTAATACATATTATCATTACACACCAACACACACTCACAACATATATGCACTACACACTCAATACATATACACACTACACACTCAATACATATACACATTACACACTTACTGCATATACAAAATAAAAAACATCTAAACCTTCACAACATAATAAACGTAAAGAGAGAAGAGTGATTGCAGTGAGGGGTGGGGCTATAGTTATTAGTTGATAGGTACACACACACACACACACACTTATTTGTCTAGTGGGATGATGGACATGGTGTGTTGGCGATTGGTGAAGTTTAGCTGCAAGAGGTGGAGATTTCTCCCCATCCTCTCTCTTTCCTTTCTTATTCGCCTTTCCTCTTGTTGGATCTGCCTTCTTTCCTTCTCCACCCTTGCCCTCTCGTCTGTCAGAGCCTGTGCTTGCTCCGCCCACTGCTGTAGCTCCACCTTCAGTTCCTCCTTTTCTCTTTTCATTTGACTCAGCTCTTCAGAGTGATCGCTGTCTCTCTGCTCCACACCTAAAGGACACATTCTTCCATCGTCCACCTGAACACGTTACACAGCATTTAGCATTCAATAACACACCGACAATGTTACACAGTCTTAATTAACACACACACGTTACACAGCATTCAGTGTTCAATAACACACCGACAGTGTTAAAAAGCCACACCCACAGAGTCTCCGTGTTAATCCACACCCACAGAGTCTCCGTGTTAATCCACACCCACAGAGTCTCCGTGTTAATCCACACCCACAGAGTCTCCGTGTTAATCCACACCCACAGAGCTCCTGTGTTCAATCCACACCCACAGAGCTTCAGTGTTAATCCACACCCACAGAACTTCTGTGTTTAATCCACACCCACAGAGCTTCAGTGTAAATCCACACCCACCTTCCCATCAGTGTCCTGCTGCAGAGTTTCTTGCTCCTTAATAAAGAGTTTCCGAAGCTCGTATTCACTGTCCTGCATCGTTACTGCAGCCTGTGATATTTACATCATCTCATTTACATAATCTAATTGAAACATACATTTTACAGTAATTTACATAAAATATTTACATATTCAAATAAACTATTCAAAATACAAACACATGCATACAAATACATACATACCTGCAGGCTGTACAAGAGCTGAGTTAAACTCTGCACACACTCCACCACCTGTCCATACACACACACACACACGTTATGTTTGAATCAAATCCCAAAATGTATCCGTCATTAAATTACAGTACTGTAGATCACTAAACAACAAGAGAGTCCATCTTACCACTCTCTTTGTTTGTAGGGGTATAGATTATTATTATTATTACCTTAAGTATCAGAGGTTCCTTCCTTTTTAGACATTTTTTGCTCAATTCGATACCTAAAAAACATTTTTTAAAAACCCCAAACAAATAAATAATAATGAGTATTATTAATATTATATTAATATTAACTATTATTAGTATTATTATTTATTTAAATTATTTAACAATGAATTAATTAAAGTACAAGAGCCATTAGGAAAGTGATACTCCATCTGCAGGACATGCATGTCCTTGGAAATTTCCTTGGAGACCTTAAAAATGATCCCTCTCTGCATTCTGAATGGTTTGTATTGACAGTAAATAATTTATTCTCATTTTTATTCAACATTCTGTTCTGTTTGTCACTTTTTTTAAAGGCTCAGCTGTCTATAGGACCACAGCACCAGATCTGCTTGTCAAGTTCTTTTTGTACATGGATGGTCATGTGGATGACAGCATGGTACTAATGGAAACTGCTCATATTTGTGAGTCAGTGTGAAAATAATCTCTGCATGTGAAGACACTGCTGTCAGTCAACAGATTCCTAACGCCCACAGTCCAGTCTGTACATTTACAGGTACCTGCTGTACTGCTGGTTATGCAGTAATTCAATATGACTGTATTTATAGTCTGTGTGAAAGCAGTGAGCAAAGCTGATAATATTCTCATGATAATATATTTATTATCATAGCCTCATGATCATATTATTATACGTGTTGATGTGTTTCACACACGAAGATGCTGTCTGCAGCTCAATTTATTAATTAGTCATGTATTAATTATTTTTACATAATACACACTTACCATGATGTATAAAATCGTGATAACCAAAGAGCAGTGACATCATACACACCATCAGATTTACTACTAAGAGAAAAAAGGACAAAAAATTATATTTATAGTTAAGCGGTGTGGGTTGCGTGTATATATGTGTGTGTGTGTGTGTGTGTGGTGGGGTTGTATATAGGTATGTGGGTGGGTGGCAGTGTATATGGGCGTTTGGAAAGTGTATGTGTGTGAAGGGGTGTAGATGTGTGTGGGCTGTAGATGTGTGTTTACCCTCTGCCTGTGCAGCAGTCAGTAGTGTTGCTCCACATGGTGTGGGTGTATGTGTTTGTATAAGCAGGTGCTGGTGGGTTAAAGTCCCAACACACACTCTGAGTTTCTCCTCCAGAACTACATAAACCTGCACATCCAGAGACAACAGAGCCTCTAAACACACACATACACAAAGTAAAGGTTAAATCTTGAAATGTAGCACTTATCACTTTATTTATTTAATGTTGGAGTGATGGAGATGGAGGGATGAGTGGATAATAAATAAATGGATGAACAGTTGAGTGGATAATAAATGAACGGATGGACGGATGACTGAATAATAAATGAACAGATGGACGGATGAGTGGATAATATATGAACAGATGGACAGAGGAGTGGATTTATGGTGGAGTGTGTGTGGGATATAAACGAGTGGATGGGGTGGATTAACAGATAAAGGCAAACACAAACCTTGCAGTGTTTTTATGTTCTTGCGTTTTATCTCTTTATTATTCCTCTGTTCATTATCAGGCAAACTAAAACACACACACACACACACACACACACACACACACACACACACACACACACACACACACACACAAACACGTTACATAATTTATCTCTGAGCTGTGCATCAAATAGAGCAGAATGCCAGAGCACTGAATTTACAGGGTGTTTGTGTGTGTGTGTGTGTGTGTGTGGCTATGTCAGTATCTGCAACCTCACTGTGTACCTCCTGACCACCGCCTCAGTCCTTCTTTCTCTCTCTCTTCACCACTCTCTCTCTGCCTGTCTGTCTCTTTTTCACTCTCTGTTTTTAAAAACATGATTCTCTCGCACCCGTAGACACCCACCTGTCTGTGGTGAGTTGAAGCAGTGTGATCCACCTGTCTCTCTCCTCTCGGTTGTGTGTGTGGATCT
This sequence comes from Bagarius yarrelli, assembly GCA_005784505.1. Classification (NCBI taxonomy): domain Eukaryota; kingdom Metazoa; phylum Chordata; class Actinopteri; order Siluriformes; family Sisoridae; genus Bagarius; species Bagarius yarrelli. Next base: position 15,604,522 of record VCAZ01000001.1, on the reverse strand, counting down.
CATACATTTCTGGCTCTTTGGAGTCACTGCTAATGAGAAACAGTCCTCGATCCTGATTGGCTATTTCTCTCAAAATCAAAGCACGCAGAGGAACAACTGCAGGCTTCTGCTCCTACACATACATACACCCACACGGACACACACACATACACACAAACATGGACAAAAATACACAGAGAAACACATGCACACAAACAGGTGTGTGTTTGTGTGTGTGTGAGTGAGTGTGTGTACCAAAGCAGCGAATGTGAACCTTTGTTCTTTCTCCTGAAGGAACACCAAAACATCAGAGAGAAGCAGTGCAAAAACATCTTTAAAACCACACACACACACACACACAAACACACACGCACACAAACAAACATGCACACAAATTAGATTAGGAAAATATGGGAAATACAGAATACAAGAATGTCGGCATACACATACACACCTCTCAGTCTGCCAGATGTTGTCCTGCAGGTGAGAGTAGCAGAATGTGTGAGTGTATGTGGTGTGTGTGTGAGAGTGTGTTTGCTGTAAATCTCTCCACTCTTTAGCCGGGTGAAGCTCTTGTTGTCCAGACGGTTGATGATCTCTTCAAGTTCTCGAGCATGCTGGATTTTCTCCACATACATCTCAACACCTGATAACACACGCCTCACCCCCTCCAGCGCCGCCATAACATCATCACGCTCGACTCCAGCCTCTGAAGGACAGCAAGCCACATAGCAGTGTAAGACTTTGGCCCATGGAGAAATGCAGTAACAGGTGTGTGTCGTACCGGCGGTGTGCTGCAGCAGTCTCTCCAATAGAACCGGATATTTTGTGATCCTTTGCGTCACCAGCAGCAGGAATTCTGGAATTTCTCTGCGTTTAATAACTGAATTACTGCTTTGTTGCTGTACAGATAAACACACACACACACACACACAATCATCACATGTTTCATTTACACAATATGTTTATTGTGTGTGTGTGTGTGTGTGTGTGTGTGTGAGAGAGACTCACTCTGAGAAAAAGCTGTACTTTCCGGTTGCTCTGTTGAAGTTGTTTATAAATTTTTAGTGCTTCAGATTGTTTACTGCAAAAATCTCCATACAGAGACATCATGTGACCTGCAAATGGATCTGAAAACTACACACACACACACATGCAATGTAACACACATACATACACCTGTATGTAACACACATACACACACACACACCTGCTGTAGAAGTATATCTCCAACTTGGTGGATGATGAGGTCCTTGTTGTAGATCAGCTTTCTGCTCTCCATCTCTCTTAGGAAGTTCCTGTGAAGAGCTATGAGCTCATCCAAACATGGAAACATCTGACCAATCACATCCTGTTCCAGCTGCACCTCCTCCAACAAGCCCCGTCTCAAAATGTCATTCATCACCGTGAGAGTCTGAACGTGATGAAACTCTGTTTGCATCAGCTCTGAAACCAAAACATCAGTTAATTAATCAGAGAGAAGTAGCAATGATCTGACAAACCAATCAGATCACAGCACAGAATAAATCTTCTGATAATTCACTGATAATGTCATCCTGGGGTAACCCTAATCCTGACCTGGCTGGAGATTAAAGAAATTGTTCAGGTGTAAATTCACTATATAGTTTAACAACTAAATGTGAAGAATTTTCTGTTGCCATGGAAACTGACCATAAATTACTTCCTGTCTTTTCACAGTTTTTCGGTCAAGAGTGCTTGAGAACTCAAACCCGACCAGTGCACTCCAGGACTCAGCGGAGTAATCCAACAGTTCAGGAACTGCATCAAACACACACACACACACACACACACACACACACACACACACACACACACATAAGAGCACTCACACACATACAAACACACATAACACACAATTTAAAAAAGAACAAGAAAAACAAACAGACAGAAAAATACAAATACAAAAATACTTTAACGTGGAAAACACACACGTTAACACACAAACACATTTATCAACAGGCTAATAAAATACTCACATGTTATTTCGCATGGAGTCAAGGAACTGACAGAATGACCAATCAGAGACCACGATTTTCTCATGATCATCCCAGGACCACGGCCTTCACTGTTACTCCTTCTCCTACTCCCCCCCCCCACCAAATTCATTATTAAGTGTTCCGTCTGTCTTACTCTATCTCTCTCCCATTCTCTCTCTCTCTCTCTCTCTCTCTCTCACTCTCTCTCTCTCTCTCTCTCTCTCTCTCTCTCTCTCTCTCTCTTTCTCTCTCTCTCACACACACACACACACACAGACAAAGAAACACACACCTGTGCCCAGTGGTGTTCTGGTGGCTGCTGCTGAACAGGGATGGAGAGCTGTGGCTTGATGAACCTGAGTAAGAATATAACACACGCATACACAGATTGCACCCACTGCCTGCTAGACTATAACCACATAACCGGTTAACTTCACCCTCGTGATCATATTCATATATATACTTCCTACTGGTGATTTTTATTGCTTATATTGCATCAGCATATCAAAATAAATATAAAGAAAAAATTGTACACAATCCACTTGAATTTGATGCAGAATGACATTTCATCTGCATCAAATTCAACTTCATCTGAGCCTATTTTATGATCTCATATGGGTTCATGACGTTTACACACTGATGGAGGCGCTATAACATTTAATAATGTTACAATCAGTCTGCTTCTGCTAATAAGTCACACAATCAGAATAAAGCAAATGAAGCAAATCAGTTGGCTAACTCACAAAGCAACATGGGAAGTGTTGTTTTATTCCGCAGGACCTGAGAAAAAAAAATGATTAAACAATATAATTGAAATGTTTTTAAAGGATTTATAAAGTAAAAAATCAACTGCTTAGTGATACTGTGAATTCATGTTGATAATCAATTACACAACACATAAAATAAAAAATATAGATTTAGCCAATTATATAATAATAATAAACATACATAAACCTAAACCAAACATGGGGCAATGCTTTAAAATAACAAAATACATGTTCATAACATTCTGCAGGTCATTTTAACTGATCGATTTTACCCTCTTGATGTCTGGGGATTTTTGTTGAAACACAGCTGCGGTGTTTGTCTCTGTGTCTGAGGCACCTGTTGAAAATGATGACATTCATCCTTTTGATTTTACAGTTTAATTGTAACGCCCTGTTCTGATGACCCAAAGCCTCTGTTAATGTTTTTTTTTTTTATTCAATGTCTTTGACTAAAGCAGCTCGGCATTACATTTAGCATTGTATATATTCCAGTGAAAGTTCATTGTGTAGATCTTACCTGAGCTGATGGACAGTAAAAGTTCTTCATCTTCAGGGTCGCTGCAGCTGCTGATGAAATTCTGAGGACAAGCAGGGAATTTTGTTATAAACCACAGCATCACAATAAAATCATAATAAAAAGTGAAAGACACTCAACTGTGTGTGTAGCAAGTGTGTGAGGAGGTTTTTCTGACTGAAGATCCTCTAGATTAAACAGATACAACCAACACACACAAGTTAGGACACACAATGTGAAACAATACGAAACAATAAGTGTAATTAAAAATCATAGCAAACCTGAAGATGATGATAAAGACTCCTGATCTGATTGTCTCGGCATTTCTCCACATAAAGATGTAATCTAAACACACATACACATACGCATGCAAATGATTTGACCGGAGAGCAGAACCTGAGGATGGTGTGTGAGGGTGTGGACTTTGCAGATGTGTGTACAGGTGTGTGTGTGTATGAACTGTACAGATGTGTGAGGATGTGGACGGTACAGATATGTGTGGGTGTGTGGACTGTACAGATGTGTGAGGATGTGGACTGTACAGATGTGTGAGGATGTGGACTGTCCAGATGTGTGGGTGTGTAGGTTGTATAGATGTGTACAGGGTGTGGACTGTACAGATGTGTGTGAGCATGCTGACTGTACAGATATGTGTGGGTGTGTGAACTGTACAGATGTGTGTGAGGGTTTGGACTGCATAAATGTGTGTGAGCATGTGGACTGTACAGATGTGTGTGGGCGTGTGGACTGTACAGATGTGTGTGGGTGTTGACTGTACAAATGTGTGAGCACGTGGACTGTACAGCTGTGTGTAATTGTGTTGACTACACAGATGTTGAATGTATGCACTGTACAAATTTCTCACAGTGTGTATGAGGGCAGGATCTGCAGCACACTGCCGGAGCAGTAAGATGGCTGAGTGTAACTGAGGAGTGGACACACATTCTGATGTACACACAGACAATGACATCACTCCAGAGGCATGAATAAATCGCAAAAGATGCGATGAGTCAATGCGAATATGAGAAACTCCAGCAAGAGGAGTGACAAGTGGGTTTGGAGGACTAAGAAAAAATTAAAGAAGAACAATTAGGAAATAAGCATATTAAAAACACCAACAACAGCTAAGTAAACATGTTACAGTGCTAGCGTTAGCGCTACAATGTCACAGTCTTGCAGGAGTCATTGTTACAGTGTCTTAATGTTATTTTATAATATTAGTCTCACATTGGTCATGTTACAGTGTTAGAGTTTATTTCTGAGTGTTATAGTGTCATAATCACATTGTTACAGTGTTATTGTTACAGAGTTAGTGCTACAGAATTATAATAAGAGTTTATCAGTAGTGAGAGTGTTGCAGAGTTAGAGTGTTATATGGTTTAGCGTATTACAGCATTAGACCGCTACAGTGTTAGTGTTACAGAGTATGAGTGTTTCAGTGGTTAAAGTGTTACAGAATTTGAGAGTTAGAGTTTTAGTCCAGATTACAGTTAAGAGTTAAGGTTACAGTGTTAACGTGTTAAAATGTTACAATGTTAGGGTGTTAGAGTCTTAAAGGGATTCAGTGTTAGAGTGTTACAGTGTTAGAGTCTTAGAGGGTTTCAGTGTTACCGTGTTAAAGAGGTAGAGTGTTACAGTGTTAAAGTGTTAAAGAGTTAGTGTTACAGTGTTTGAGGGTTTTAGAGTTACTGTGCTACAAAGAAAGTGTGTTACAGTGTAAGAATGTAATTGTGTTACCGTGTTACAGAGTTAGTGTTTCAGTGTTAGAGTGTTTAAGAGGGTTGCGAGGGTTTAAGTGTTGGAGTACTTAAGTGTTAGTGACAGTAGAGTGTGTTACTGTGTAAGCAGGTGCACAAGCGTGTGCTGATTGGTTTGCTTGGCCAGCTGAAGTGGAGTGACTCCTTCCTGATTAGCTGAATTAATAAGCATTAGAGCTCCTGGTTGAGAAAGCAGGAACTCACAAACGTGAACCAAACCTAAACGTGCACACACATGCAACAGAGACGCTACACACACACACACACACACACACACATAGAAAAAGTGAACTGACAGGAACAGAAGAAAAACAGAGAAGTGTCATTAGTGTCTGGTTTCCATAGCGATTAAATTTCATTAAGCTTTCTCTTTAATTATAACTGAATTTCAGATGTCTGTGTCCGCTGGATATTAAACAGAAACCGCACCGTGTGTGTGGTTCAGCAGGTTGGGGTTGGTCTGCAGGTTTGCCAGTGCAAGTGCAACTTTTTTGTCCATCTCTGCTGTCACACTGCTGCCACTCAGACCGTATCGACTAATAAGATGAGTGTATTGGACAGAGGTGCACTGGGTACTTTGGGTTAGAAGATATTCAGCCATTTCCTGTGCATCATCCTCAACATATTTCAAAAATGAGACTCCAACATAGCGCAGCACACCTTTAACATGTGTGTATGCTCTTACACATACTGTCTCCTGCCGGTTGTGGCCTGCGCACACACACACACACACACACACACACACAATAATATTACTGAATTTCCATCAGACATCCTGTTTAAGTGTAACATTAGAAACATATTAATCAGCATGTGACTTCAGTATAAACTAAAGAAGCATATTTGAATTTATCCTTTCGAAAGGTTTTTTATATTCTTTTTCAAAAAACAGAAATCATCTTGACCTAATTCTAATTCTAGTCTGTAAATTCACCTAAAAAATAGCGGTATGGAATTAAAACAGCCTCGATAACTGATGATATAAAATAATTATATAACCTTGTCACTTAAAAAAATATATTATATTATTAATAAATAACATAATAATAAAAATAATAACTATTTAAATAATGTACAACTTTGAGGGTTGTGTTAGTAAACAGCATTAGTGAACAGCGTAAGGTAAGTGAACAGTGTAAGTGAATAGGGTTAGTGAACACAGTGATAACCGTTAGTGAATAGGGTTAGTGAAATAGTGAACAGGGTTAGTGTACAGCATTAGTAAAACAGTGTAAATGAATAGGTTTAGTGAACAGGGTTAGTAAACAGCATTAGTGAACAGCGAAAGTGAACAGTGTAAGTGAACAGTGTAAGTGAATAGGGTTAGTGAACACCGTTAGTGAATAGGGTTAGTGTACAGCGTTAGTAAACAGTGTAAATGAATAGGTTTAGTGAACAGGGTTAGTAAACAGCATTAGTGAACAGCGTAAGTAAACCGCATTAATGAACAGTGTAAGTGAATAGGGTTAGTGAACACCGTTAGTGAATAGGGTTAGTGTACAGCGTTAGTGTACAGCATTAGTAAACAGTGTTAAAGAACAGATTTAGTAAACAGTGTAAATTAACAGGCTTAGTTAATGGCATAAGTGAACAGCATTCGTGAACAGCAAAAGAGAACAGTGTTATTGAACAGGTTTTTTTAAACAGTGTTTACAGTCTGGGTAAAAATCTGTTGTTTGTGTGTGGTGTGCTGTGCTGTCACATCATGACAAACCACATACTATAGGAGCAAAACGGAAAAACCTAGGCTCATGTTTGTGGTCTATCACATTTTAGGGTTTCAAAACTCTTAGTGTGTACCCAGTATTAGTGAACAGCGTCAATAAACGGAGCTAGTAAACCGTGTTAATGGACAGTATTAGTGAAGTGTTAATGAACAGTATTAGTAAACAGTGTTAATGAACAGAATTAGTAAACAGTGTTAATGAACAGTATTAGTGAACAATGTTAATGAAAGGGTTAGTGTACAGTGTTAATAAACAGGGTAAGTGAACAGTATTAGTAAACAGTGTTAATGAACAGTATTAGTGAACAATGTTAATGAAAGGGTTAGTGTACAGTGTTAATAAACAGGGTAAGTGAACAGTATTAGTGAACAGTGTTAGTGTAAACAGTTTTGGTGAACAGGGTAAATAAAAGGGTTAGTGGACAGTGTTAATGAGAGGGTTAGTAAACAGTGCTAGTGAACAGTGTTAATACAACAGTATTAGTGAACAATGTTAATGAAAGGGTTAGTGTACAGTGTTAAATAAACAGTGTTAATGAACAGAATTAGTAAACAGTGTTAATGAACAGTATTAGTGAACAATGTTAATGAAAGGGTTAGTGTACAGTGTTAATAAACAGGGTAAGTGAACAGTATTAGTTAACAGTGTTAGTGCACAGGGTAAGTGAACAGTGTTAGTGAGCAGTGTTATTGAACAGGATTAGTGAACAGTTTTGGTGAACAGGGTAAATAAAAGGGTTAGTGGACAGTGTTAATGAGAGGGTTAGTAAACAGTGCTAGTGAACAGTGTTAGTTACCTGGAGTGACAAAGAAGGTCATTTTGTGTTCTTTAGTCTGAAGAACATGGACTAATGTTGAACCTTCTAAAACAACAAATAATTCCTTCGATTCTGGTTGAGATGAAATGGACACAAAGACTCGTGCCTGTCCCTGCACACACACACACACACACACACACACACACACACACACACACACACACACACACACAACTGAGTTGCAGGAATTTCTTATTGATGAAATAAGTGTTGAAGCTGTTGTGATTCTGGTGTGTGTGTGTTTAGTGACGAGTTACAAAACTGTTCACTAAAGAGTAGATATTAATCTAAAAACAACAACATCAGGAGCTACTAATCTAGTGCCTTTTACTGATTTCCAAATAACAGCAAAACCAATTATTATTTACTATAAATAAAAGCATTTGTATTCTGGGCTGTTTTCTTTTTACTAACGATTAAATTAATTAAAAGCTTTAAATGTGGATGTGGACTAAAAATATTTTAAAGAATTATAAAACACAATTAATATAAAACAAAGATTGCAAAGCACATTGATAGTCAAATCAAAATTTAATTCCCAAAACATGTATAGAACTAATCACAAATTTAACCACATTAACAAACCACACGCACATAAACACACACACACACACACACACACACACATCTTTACCTACATAAAGTGGAACTTCTTTCCTGCTCAACTCCATTAGACAAATCAGAAAAAAACACACTGTATTTAATGTAAAGAGTGTTCAGAGAGCTAAAAATGCATTTCTACTAAAAGCCAAGCTGAAGATGAAGAGAGAGAGAGAGAGAGAGAGAGAGAGAGAGAGAGAGAGAACAAACAGAGAGAGAACAGAAAACACAGTGATGGAAGGGAGGAGCATAAAAAGGGTGGAGTAAATTAGTAAAGGAGGATAAATGGAAAGAAAACTCAGATAAACAGATTAATGGATAAAATTAAATAAATAAATAAATGTGTACTCATGAGTGTCCTTGTGTACATAAACCTAAAGCTAACATTCTTACACCCACACGCCCACCCACCCGCCCACCCACACACACACACACACACACACACACACACACACACACACACACACACACAACAAATAGATTGATGCTAGATGACAAAAACAAATGTGCCCATTATTTTATTGATTCAGATCTCAGTAATTTACATTTTGTTCATTAGATAATTTTACATTTTACAAAATGAAAATAAATATGGAACAAAACCTCAGTGTTCTATAAACTGCATTAATATTAATTTGGATATGAATAATATGAACATCACACAGAAATGACTTTAACATTGACATAAACTTTTACTGCAAAAAAAAAAAAAAATTAAATTAAATGAACAAAAACCAGAACCTCTGCTGGAAAAAAGTATTTAGTAGTATTGGATGTGTTTAGTAATTATTAAGTGTTTGGAAGTGTTCAGTGGTGTTGAGTGTGTTCAGTACTGATGATTGTGTTCTGTACTGTTGGTTGTGTTCGGTAGTGTTGAATGTGTTCAGTAGTATTAGATGTGTTCAGGAATAATGTCTTTAGCAGTGCTAAATGTTGGTGGTTAGTAGTGTTAAGTGTTCAGTAATGTTGAGTGCTTTCAGTAGTGTTGGGTGTGTTCAGTGTTAAGCAGTATGAGTGTTCAGTAGTGTTAAGTGCAGGTGTTCAGTAGTGCGAAATGTTTCATAGTGTTTAGCATGTTCAGTAGTGGTTGTGGTTCAGTAGTGTTAAGTGTGTTCTGTAGTTTTGTGAGTATTCAGTAGCGTTTTGACTGTTCACTAGTGTAGACTGTTTAGTATTGTTAAATGTTTTGTTGTGTTGCCTGTGTTTGTTCAGTAGTGTCGTGTGTTTAGAAGTGTTGGTGTTAAGTAGTATTGATTGTTCAGTAGTGTTAAGCACTGTTGTTCATCACTGTTAAGTGTTTAAGAGTGTTCGGTGTTCAGTAGTGTTGAGCGTTCAGCAGCGTTAAGTGTTGCATTTTCTATAGTGTTAAGTGTTCAGTAGTGTTGATTTTTTTAGTAGTGTTGAGAGTTCAGCAGTATTAAGTGTTTAGTAGTGTTGAGTGTTCTGTAGTGTTTTGTGTTTAATATAGTTGAGTGTTTAGTAATGTTATGTCTTGTAGTACTGAGTTTTCGGTAGTGTTGGCTGTGTTCAGTAAAGGTGTGTGTGTGTGTGTGTGTGTGTGCGTGTGTGTTCAGCAGTACTGAACCAGCTCGGTCTTGGTGCAGCCGGATCTGCAGCACACTCCTGCAGGACCGACGTCGCGCTGTAGTCTGGAGCTCAGCGGCTCTGTGGACTTCAGGACTTTGTGGAGCGAGGCTGATGAAGACTTTAGCACTTTCTCTGAAGACCTGTGGACTCCCTGATCTTCACTGCTGGTCTGTAACGGGGTCAGAACTGAATACAGTTCGCTGTCGTACTGATTTGCTGGAATAAAGGTTAGTATATGTAAGGAATCAGTCGTCTGGATACACAGAGCAACAATTCTTTTAAATAATTTGCCCGAAATCCTATAAGACTCACCGTGAAGACTGATGGACACAGGGTTTGTCTCAGGCACGTAACGCCTCAGTCGGGAGCTTCCACACAACGTCACAACCATCCTGATAAACTCACGACCGCAGAGTTTTAATCTGGCATCTTTCCCCAAAATCCCACCATTTTCAGCAATGATCAGAAGCGTAAAGGTGATGATCCATTTCATATTCATGTTTCTGCTGAAGCGAACTGATCACTGATCACGTTTCAGTGTAACGCTGAAGTTTGTGATCACCTGATGGGCTTTATATCACATCATGCTGATGCTTTACACTCTAACCTTCAAAATAGAAAATTATGTTCTGATCTGTGTGAAGTTTATCAAGGCTGCAGATAAAAATGAGCTGATTTATTAGAGCGCTTCGGGTCAAGGGACTCAACACAGATTTTATTAGCTGAACAACGTTAAAGGGAAAAAAGTCCGATGCGATGAAACGTCGTCTGCGTCATGAATTCCAGTGGAAACGTAATGGTTTATTTACATGCTATTTTAATCTTTTCTATAATAAGGGTACAGATGACCTTTTATATTTAAAGTCACATGACCTGATGAGTTTCTGCTGAATTTAGCTAATGAGCTAATTTTTCAGCCATAACCACACCTAGAGCCCGAATAAACAATAAAACAATAAAAGACGCACAGATAAATGTCAAATGTCAGGAGTGCAAAAATACCCTTTAATTTTAAATTTAATGATACATTTTCTTAGTTCATGCAGTTTCTGTAACACAAAATAAAATTTGGTAATTTGTAAATTAAAAGAAAAAACTTTCATTCTCTGGCATTTTCATTTATTTATTAGTGACATTAAAAAAAACTTTGACTCTCTGACCCCGCAGGCCTTCTTAAAACTCTGTTAACGCATTAAGTCTTAAAGCTGATTACCGTATTATCCTTAAATCACCTCAAAGTTTCAGGAGAGAAATAAAATCCACACAATGACAATCAGCGCATTATTTAAATAGAAAGTTTTCAGGTAAACATGAATACAGTAGATGTGATTATTACCAAATTAACTTAATCTTCTTCTTTTAATCGATTATGAACCTTAAAATAATACAATAATAACGAGTAAAAACTTCTAAAACACAAGACTTGTTAACATGAACTCACGAACACACAGAGTTTTATTCACTGAGGAGGAAAATAATTCTCCAGCTTTCGTTGTAAGCGTTTTCTGAGCTGCAGACTGCGCTGGACTTTAGTGTTGGTATATTCCTGTGCTTTGAGTTTAGCATAATAATCTGAAAACTTATTAAAGAGGATAGAAATCGGCATTCCGTTTAAAATAATACCAAAAGAAATGCAGCCGAATGCCACGGTACAACCAAAAAACGAAACAGGAATCACATCACCGTATCCCACCGTGGAGATGCTCACCTGCAGAAAAGAACAGAGAAACAATCCGTAAGGAATGAGTTCAAATTCCATTTATATCATTTATATCATTCACCAAGCAAATTACAATAATTTTACATTAAAAAATAAATAAATTAAGGTTTATGGTTAAGTAGTTAAGTAGTAACAATTAACCGGATATTCATGAAGTAAAGTACAAACTAGCTGTTTTAACTAGCTGATTTTTCCTCTGCATCTAAAGCATTTATTTTCCCTTCAGATTCCTGGTTCATGGAGAAAACACTGATCTTCATTCATACCTGCTCATCATCACACAGTCACCTGCTCTGCATCTCATTTGCTATGGTTTTGTCTTAGCTGTGTTTTTTTAGGTTTAATTAAATATTTCAGAAAACAGTCATAAAACTATAAAGGCTTTCAGATTTTACGCCATTTAATATGAATATTTTCTTAATATAATATAGAAAATAGAATTTCCTTATATATTAGTTTGAATGTTTTTTCGCTCTGACTTTATTTTTTCTTGCAGTTTCTTTTTTATAAAATATAAGCATGTGTGTGTGTGTGTGTGCGTGTGTGTGCGCGCGTGTGTGTGTGTGTGTGTACTCACAGCTGCCCACCACCACGTATCTGGAATACTGCTGAATGGAGTTCCTGTCACATCCTGTTCCACAGAGAACATTAGAGACGAAAAAACAAAGATTCCCAGTATAATGAACAAAAACAAGCAGCAGACCTGCTCGAAACACTGACGCAGAGTAAATCCAAACGCTCGCATTCCTGTCGAGTGTCTGGCTAATTTAAGAATCCGAAAAATTCTCATCAATTTAACAATTTTTAGTACTTTGCTAACTTTGCTGACACGCGTCATCGTTTTGAGGTCATCCTGAACACTGAGATCTTCCTGATCAGAAAACGCCTCAAACACTAGCTGGAGGAAATACGGCATCACCGCTACCAAATCGACAAAGTTTAGGGCGCTTTTCAGGAAGCTCTTTATGTCGCAGGTGGTCAGAAGCCGGAGAAAATACTCGAAGGTGAAGAAGAGAATTGACATGATCTCAACAAACTCCATGTACGTTCTCCCATAAAATTTATACACTTTTAGTTCGCTAACAGTGTTTAGTGTCATGGCCACGATAGAGATGAGAACAAATGTGGTGGACAACACAGCGAAGAACTTCGCTCCCACAGACGAGTACGGATTTTCCATCAAATCCCAAAGAGCCTTTCGGAAACGACCCAGGAACATTGTTTTAAAGCCTTCTTCATTGTGATGAGGCTCGATTTCAGCCATCAGCTCTTTATTCACCTTCAGCTGCTCCCGGATTTCATCCACTTTTTCCTCGTACAGGATTCGACAGCAGCGAGGTGTGTCATCCAGATTCAATCCCCAAAACTCCAGTTCCTCCTCAAAGTGAATCGGACAAAGACTCTCCATCACCCACAGCATGTTACTGTAGTAAAGGTGAAAGATGTAGTGGAATAACGTCGGGTCTCGATCAAAGAAAAATTCATTATGGGTCACGCAGTAATCGTCACAGAGCGTCAGCCGCGTCACAGGATCTGAACACACAGCTAAAGCCCCGATTCGTGATTTAGGATATTTAATGGCTAGATGTTTGTTGAAATGAAACAATTTCCCACCTACATTCAGGTTTATCATTCCTGATTGTCTGTGCATTGGCTTTGGCTGGTTACTTTTATTTTCTTTATTTGTTTTTTTGACATCTTCTGCTTTGACGTCGAGTCTGTCCATCGATGTCCAGGGTTTAATAGAACTGTCCTGTGAAAACGGAAACATGCTGTCCTCTTCCTCAATGCTGTGTGAGACGCTGACATTGAGTTTAACGCTAGCAAACAGACTCGATCGCCTCTTCATCAGCTGTTTGAAGTGATGTCTCGATTGGTTCATCACTGCAGGTCTACAGAAAAATAAAGAATCAGACATTTAGTCACAAATGAGATATTAATTGCGCAGGAAATTAAGTTGAAAAACAAATTGAGATTAATCTGTGGCTAAATGGAATCTCCAAACACACCCCGAACCATCAATCCCTTACGTCTCCACTTTTCAGTCTGCTCTGAAGACAAGAAGCAGAGGGATTAAATCACTTCACACACTCTTAATCCCTTGGGGTTAAAAATACAGCGGATTAGTGAAGAGATTAAAAGTTCAAACAGGAAAATGCAAAAGTTTAAAAGCTTCAACACGCTTAATTCTTAAATCCTCAACTTCATTACTTTACAGTTCTAAATCTGAACTTCACTGTTCACTTTTACTGATCATTTTTGGATGTGAATATATGACGAGGGGTTTGTACATTTGGTCGTATTTCCTATCAAACTCTGCCTACTTAAACCTAAAGATTTCAAAATCTTGGATTACCCCATTATCCTGCTATAATTCTGGACCAATACAGAAGAAGATATACACTTAAGCCAGTGTTTGTCCTACAGTGAGATGTCCAAAAAATGTAATGAGTTGCACGAGAGCTGAGAGACCAATCGAGTGAAATATTTGTAAAACAAGTGTCGGACTGCTGATTTTGAAGATTATAGGTTCAATACCCAGCACCTAAAATCTGGTAATGTTGAGCCTCTAAGCAAGGCCTTAAATCCCTAACTGCCCATTTGGGTAAATGAAATTAATGTAATTTGAAGTTCCTTACATTTCAACACCATTTCAACATAATCCTCCGCTCTTTCTTTTATTAAAACAATAGTGTTGTAGTGGCCATGAAATCCAGCAGTGCCATCTGCTGTTAATCACAGTTAAATTTGGGATTACCGCGCTTTTCTTAAAGCTAAAACACTATTTTACAGTAAATCTGAAGGAATAATGCATTATACTTGGAATATTTAAATTCACTTCTGACTCTCTGTACGGTTGCTCTTATTCCACTTACATGATCAAATCGTGGCTTATAACATTTAAACTGTACTTAATTTACGTAAAACCAAGTTAGTGTAACATTTAAACCCAGATTGCCAATTAAACTTTAATTGAAATAACTTAAGATAAAGTTTTGCCGCCTATTCCATTCCATTTACAACATAGTGCTAATAAATATTCTGCTCCATCTACAAATTGACTCATCCACAACTCAATGTTCCATTCCAAACATTTCAGATCTTTTTTTCCAGTCTGATTTATTAAGAAGTTTAAATCTCAGGAAATATTATCTGTAAATTGGTATACATCACATTGTATGGTATTAAAGTCACGGTAGGACATGTTGGTAAATGCTAACTGTAGCCTTATAGCAATTAATGTGTATGTCCCACCCTCGCCATCCAAAGCCACGCCTCCTGAACGCATGAACTCGCACAGACTAGACGACCAGAGAAAACATTACAAGACATACTGTGAAAATGTTATAGTACAGTAACAGTACTAAAATACCAAACATAAAAATACTAGCCGATTACACACTGCAGCTGGAGCTGAACTAATTCATAAGAACTAAATCATAATTTGATAGTGTTGATTTCATTTATTTAACCTATTTAATATCCAAGTTATTTGACATACTTGCACATTTTTTTAAATAATGCAGTAGTTAATTTCACTGGTAATTACTTACATTTATAATGATGTAACTCAGTTACTGTTTGTCAGAAGTAACTAGTAACTGTAATGAATTCTTTTTTAAAGTAAGAAGCCCAACACTGATTAATACATATAAATACATTTAGACCAGTTAATTTAAGGATTAATTCTTTTTGAAGTATAAAGAGACTTTTAATGTTTGTGAAGAAAATCACCTATTGTAACTTTAACCTAAGTGGAAACGTTGTGAGGCTTTATTATTCAATATTTATTTTAAAGCTTTTCACTTGTGTGTGTGTGTTGGGGTAAAAGTCTAAGATTTTGTGACACTAATCTGAAGTCTGAAAAGCGTGAAACCATTTATAATTGTTGTGAGAAGTGGGAGTGTGTGTGTGTGTGTGCGCGCACGTACACCAGGCATCATGCTGGCTGTAGACGTGCTCATGCTAGTGTTGTCTTCCCTTCTCAACCCCAACCACCACGAAAACAACACCTCCCCACCCCCATCACACAGCCCCACCCCCCACAACCCCCACAACCCCCCACTGATACATCCATTTTACAGAGGCAGTAAAAAGGCTTTTAAAAAATAATATTTATTGGTCTGTTTGAGACCAGCATTTTTTTTGCTCTTAGGAAAGGAGAATACTTACACTTAACGTGCAAACATAAATTATAAAAGAAAATAAAAATGTACAGACAACATGTTACAGCCACAACTACACTGTCAAAATACAAATATCACATCAAATCACATTTATATATAAAACAGCAGTGACACAAATACGTAAACGCACAAACTTTGACATTTAAAGTGAAACCAGCAATAAAATATTAACGCCAGTCAATGTGACTGAAAGTCTGCAGGAATGTGCGCAGGCTGGAACTCGCCGGAGAACACGCTCCTGTGAGGAACTCACTGTATTTTACATATTTATAGACTTGCACTCGGTTTGACTTTCTCTGGAATGTCTTACAAATAAAGCCGTTGCTTTAAGTGAGTCAAATGGATAATCTGACGTTTGGTCCATGATCTCGTGTTCTGTAAACAATCTATGAAAACTGTAAATTATTAACAATTCCTACCAAACAGTTTTGACACGCAAACCGTGTCTTCAGCCTAAAATCCGCTTTCTGCATTACACTTTCTTTTAGATTCTTTCATCGAATCCAGCATCAACTCATCAAAACAGATTTAACAGAAAAACAGATTTAACTGACTATCAGAGCACCAATCAATCGATTTTATGAGCAAGATTGAGGTGTTAGCGAACAGGAGAAATCATCATCACTGTGGATTTCAGAGAGTAGTATCGCCCGTGCCAGGTCTTCCAGAACATTCCCTGTTTCCTCTGATGCCTCTGTTTGGGAGGTGTGATGAAATACCTGCCGTTAAGGTTGGAGCGGCCGCAGTTACTGAACCACCAGCCACCTGCAGGAAGAAGAAGAAGAAGGAAAGATGTTAGGACCGAGCTCAGACCGAGTTCTGTTCGGTTTTGAGGATGGAGGTTGCAGCAGCAGCAAGGCTCACCTGACAGGTGTTTAGCGCAGTTAAAGTCATCTTTTCGATCGTTGTCTTTGTCGCGGGTTGAAAATGGCAGACTGGAGGACTCGGTGCTTAAAGAACTTTCCAGATTGCCATCAGGACTTTCCAGAATTTGGAGAGAATAATTACTGTGCTCTCCATTCAGACGGACGCGGTACTGAACGCTCTGATGCTCGTCTCTCCAGTCAGTCATTTCAATTTTCAGGATAACATCTTCATCCTTGGTCACATGGTACATTTTCTCGAGTCCGAGCCAAAACTCACCTGCATATGAAACGAGAGATTTGGTCTTTGGTCCAACGAACAGTTCTTTAACTGATACCGATACTAAAGTATGTAAACATTAGGATAATGCTAGTGCTAACAGAGACTAACTGCTAGCTGCTACAGTGTCCTGTGTTTTTAGTTTAAAATCTCACCATCAAGGTTTCCAAATCCGTTCTGATATTCATTCCACAGCTGATCGAAATCTACAGATCCATCAAGGCGTCTCTGAATAACAGTCCAGCCAGCATCTATATACCAACAAACACACACACAGGTTGAAATAAATTAATTAGAATTTGCTATGATTCGTACTTAATTTGTACATATTACATTTCTATTCTATTTTTTTGTCACTACTAAAATAAACGCAGTAAAAAATCCAGATTGTTTTTTTTTTTTTTTTTAAATAAAGCATCTCTGATTGATTTATTAACTTATTTCACTGATTAGTTTTGTACCTGCAGTCATGTGGCAGTAGACGCGGAGTGGCGGTGAGTCGGGAGGCTGCAGGGTGTAAACTCCGCTTGCCGTCTCGCCACGTAGGAAGACGTCGTGACAATTTGCCACTGTTTCTACAAAAGAACATTGAACACAAATTTACTACAACAGTTCAGCATGTGTGTGTGTGTGTGTGCCAGAAACAGACAGCACGTAAGATAAAAGCTTTTTATGTGCAAGGATTATGATGGATGACATTTCTACTCAAATTAAATGACCAAATAAAAAAGCTTTGTGTGTGTATGAGAGTGTCAGTGTGTGTGCGCTTTTGTTCCTTTGCAGCAATTTAAAGATTCACATTTGGAAGCACTGAATGTGTAAACATGACCTTTCCCCTAGTTCCCAAGCCGACTCCCCTCATCTGCTGTTCATTACACACACACACACACACAACCAGTCATGCCTCTTTCACGTGCACAGCAGTGTGTGTGTGACGTCACAGCGAGTGAACAGCAAGTGCTGACATCTGAGATGCAGCATTAAGTAGACTCAGTGGAATAAAAAGGCCACTAAACACCACCAATAACCCAATTAAACACCACCATTAAACCAGTTAAATTAAACCTTTAACATTTCTCTCATTTTAGCAGACGCCCTTATTTATCTCTTTTATACAACTGAGCAAATAGGGGTTAAGGGCCTTACTCAGGGGCCCAGTAGCGGAAGCTGGAAATCGAACCCAGGATCTTCTGATCGGCAGTTAATCACTGAACTACAACTTCCAACTTCCTTCATTTCCAATTGTCTTGTTTTTTCCAGTAAGGCCAGTGAGCCAGTTAAACCTCAGTGTTAACCCTGTTTATTTTATTTTAACATGATTCTGTTTGTGTGTGTCTGTGTGTGTGTCTGTGTGTGTGTGTATGTGTGTGTTAGTCATGCTGCTTGAGGAAATGACAGCTTTCTTTCGTGATGTAGTAAAATCACTCCAAACAGCAGAAAGTCTGTACAAAGTTCAGGCGCCAAAAATATCCGCCTGCATTCCATCTGTATTCCCAACAGCCATTGAACCTAAACCCAGAATCAGATTAACCGCCTCAACTTTCACCTACATAAAATTTACAGCATTTATTTATCGACTTTTTTTAATCATTTCATCAGTGCTTCACATCGCTTCATTCTTTATTTACGAGACGTGTCTGATCAACTTGCTCTTTTATCAGTTCCTTTTACTGATTCCTGCAGCGCACAAAGTATTGGCACCCCTCTACCCTGTTCAACAGGTATGATAGGGAAGAATTTTATTTTTTTTTTACTTCTGCATTTTTGTTTCTTTGTGTACATTTTGTTCCACTTTATTCATCACATGATGCAATGTTCTGTGAGCTCTTTCACTGTTAATAACATCTTTATTAAACATTCCTATTGTCTATATAAACTGGTTGTCTTGCGTCTACTGACAGTAAACAGGTATATAATGTCTTTATAAGTGTAGTAAAAGGCTCACCGGTCAGTGTGTGCTGCTGTTTAGTCTGAACGACGCTTTGGTTCAGGTTTTCTTTTCTTATCTGGATCTGGAAACCACCAAAGTCACCAACAGGTTAACAAGATGAAGATTCATTTCCATTCAATTATTTTATTTTAAAAACGTAATAACTCACTTGATCTTGAAGTGCTCGAATACGAAGGTTCTGTTTGTCCAGTTTCTCCTGCTGCTGTTTAATTCTTAAACCCAGTTCATCAATTCGCTGATTCTGTTCCTCCAGCAGCAACTGAAAACAAATAAAATATAAAAAAATAAAATTAAAATAAAAACATAAACATGAGTGTGTGGAATTGTGAGGATTATTTGATGAAACTCAGAACCAATCATGCAGAGGATGAACACACACACACACACACACACACACACACTCACACAAACTGCAGACGTCATAAATCTCAAGACAGCCGCAGTGTTTCAGCACCAACATTTCACACACATCCGCTTCACTCCCGTCATCAAAAAGCAGAATATTTCCCTCTGTGAAATTGTTTCTGCACGTACAACACGATTCTACAAGCACCCGCACCCACCCACACACACAAGTGGACTAAAGTATGTTGTATGTTTAAACCACCTGTAATTATGCTGAATAAGAGTTCATGTTTAGAGGGGAACGTTACCTGAATGGTGCGCGCGTCGCTGTGCTCGTCACTCGGGAGCGCGTGCCTGTCTTTCTGCACCATGTTTTCCACCTTTTTTTCCAGGTTAATGAGTCTGTCATGCATGCGCTGTCTGTCTCTGGCTTTCTCCTGCAGGTCGGAGGACATGTTGAGAATCCGGTTCTCGCGCTCCTCTAGACTGTTGGCTCGCGCTTTCAGAGCCTCGCTTTCCTCGTGCAGACGCCGCGTCAGGGCCGCGAGCTCGTTTACGCTGCCGTTAAACACTCGGAGTTTTATGGAAATGTCTCTCATCTGTCCTTTGGATTTGTCCACATGTTCTTTTAGACTCTGTCCGAGCTGCAGCAGGCCGTGCGCAAGCACGTTAACGTCATCCCAAGCGGCATATTGCACGCGCTTCTCTTTCCCTGCCGGTGCTTTTCGCTCGTAAGCAGATCCAGAACCGGAACTTACGAGTACTGTAATGCACAACAGCTCCGACAGTTTCATCTTCATTTCGCTGTGTGTGTGTGTGTGTGTGTGAGAGAGAGAGAGAGAGAGAGAGAACTAAAGAGAGTACACTGCGCTCGTGTCTCGCACTCGGGGCTCTGCTGTATTTATACTCGCACTCTGCTCAGTTCCTCGCATCTGATTGGTCGGTTCTAATCGCGGATTTTAACTCTTTCGTTTACATGATCAACATCAAGCGCGGGTTAAAACCCATAGAAAGATAATAAAAAATAAAAATATATATGAACAATTCTGTTAACGTTTGTGTGTGTGTGTTTGTGTTTCGACAAAGCGGGCGCACGCGCGCGTGTGTGTGTGTTCATGTATGGGTGTGAGAACTAGGGGAAAGGTCACCAACAGGAAAGCGACATAAAAAAGATGCTTGTACAAGAATTTTCTTTTAAATTATACTTTTATCTGGTGACTGGTGGAAACTTTAATATTCAATGTTCACAATAAATTAACAGTCTTTAATGTATAAATGTGTTTTGTGTAATTGTGAATATTTCTTATAACAATATTATATCATTTACAGCAAATCAACCCCAAAATAATGATTCTTTTACCGTGGGTTAAAATCAGACTGACGCCACAGCAAAACTATAAGAAAAGCAAGAAAGGAAAAATGAAATAAAGAAAAAAGGAGGAAAGAAAAAAGAAAGAAAGAAAAAAGAAAGAAAGAAAGAAAGTAAATGTTTATATATGTTTTATTTGTTGTGTTTATTTATTTTAAAACCTGTCCGATATTCATTCACATGAACAGTTATAGTGTGTGATGTACGTGAGCAGCGCGTGCGTGTGTTCAGGCTGAACAGCTGCAATTTAGCTCACAGCACAGCGACCTTTCACCTACTTTCTAAAGCACATCTGTGTAGCTGTAAAAAACCCGCAATTTTGAAAAAATGACTCAGCTACAATAAAACTTTATCGCAGTAACGGGTTGTATTTATTATTTATAATTTTACAATGATAATATCCTACATCATTTACTCGTGCAAAATGAACATTCTTTACAACACGCAGTGTGTGTGTGTAAGTGAGAGAGAGATTTCGGTCCTATCGTGTCTTTGTGTGTTTCGGTCTGAGGTTTGCTGTCTGTAAAAAGCTCTAAAACCCAAACTGAAGCATTATGACATCAAAGATCACACAAACATTTTAACGGCGATATTGGTCCGTATTTGTTGTTTGTAAAGAGCTCACAGCTGTACTGTGCTTCGAACACAAAGTCCAAACACAAAAAAACACACACAGATCTATACACACACCTGGAAAACCTTCTAAAAACTGTTAAAAGGAAGGTAGCCAAAGGCCAGAATCCGGAAATAAATGGCAGGAGAATAAGCATGGAGGAGATTTTGTGGTTTGCATTAAACCCGATTTGTAGGAAATGTAGGAAGTTAACCAAATTTTTATTCTGAATAAAAACAAGTCTGTACGGCATCGGCACATTGAACCCCAATAACAGCAACAGTGCCATCATGTGGTCATTCACAGAAATTCATTTTCTAATATGATTTAAATTTTCTCTTTCTAAATGAAGTTTTATGCAGAGAAGCAGAAACGACGCAGCTTCTAATATTCAAACAGTAGCGATTGATGCTAAAAATGCGGCAAACAAGATAAAAAAAATCACACTGTTAGTATTGCAGGATAGGAAATAGCCGATTGTGATATATAATTACAGCTAGCTAAATATTTGAAAATGTTACTGTTGAAGAATTCAACAAATGAACCCAGAATCAGTGTATTTGGGCTCATTATCAGGTTTAAATAAATTCAAATGATTCGGACTTTTTTTTTTATCAGATTTGAAGGCTGTAATGCTAATATTGTCCACTAGAGGTAGTCAAAAAAACCAATTAGGGAGGCCTGGCATGGCAACAATCCAATACAATAAGGCCAAAAATATAAGAACAATATCTATTTGCTAACAAGAGAAGTGGGGCGTTCTGGTGTCAAAACGGTATATGATACTATGACTAACAGTGGAATAGTATAAATGTTTTATTTTGTTATTAATTTGCGATGTATATTTATATTTATCTACCACCCCGATGGTAAACATTTCAGTGCAGCAGAAAATTTTGCTTCTCTTCATAATATAAATTTTACCTCCAATATATGTGATTTTATATATTTCTTTAAAATAGTACTTAGCAATAGCTATAATACAATTGTTTCCTCCATGTCTTCTATTCTGCTTTTTTTTTTAAACATTTCTTTACCTACAACTGAATTTTTACGTCACCAGAATCACATGACTGCTAATAAGCTTTTGACCTGCCACCACTGTGTTTTAACAGTGATGCCAAATCCCGGTTGGTGGGGAAAAAGCTGAGCAGACGGGTGAAAGAAAAATCCTACACTGTGCCTGGTGGCAAGCCAATAATCATAAATAACAGACCTCATCCGGTCAGGAGCTCTGCTGTTTCTTAAGTGGTGTTGTGCATCTCAAACTCAAAATAGAAACACTTTTGTGGCAAAATAACAGTACATACAGAGAACAATGCTATATTTCGGGTAAAATTGATTTACAAATATCAGAATTAGACTAGAAAAACATATATTTTGACAGCAGCAACATTTGGAGGTCCACTGTCCTGCAGAGTTTATCTCCAAACCTAATCAAATATACCTAAACTAGCTGTTGCACTGGTAGCTGTTGGAGTGGTAGCAAAGGGATTAAAGTGTTGGACTGCTAATTGGGAGATTGGGGTTTGAGCACAACCAACTTGCCACTGGTGGGCCCCCGAAAAAGCTCCCCTCCATAATTGCCCAGCTGTATAGGAGAGATAAATGTGAGTTGCTCTGGATAAGGGCATCTGCCAGATGCTGTAAATCTCTTGAAAATTATACTTGAAATTTACAGGCAGGTGTTTCAGGGCAAGTTTGAGCAAAACTCTACAGGACCCTAAAGGACCGAGTTTGGTGCCACCTGCTGTAGACCAACACTTAATTTGTGTAATGCTGTTGGCGGGGAGGACCTGAAGGGTGAATGTTTGTGTTTAAAAACAAAACAAAACACTTGTTTGTGTAAAGAAATACAAAACCGATGCTTATAAATCGCCTGTGGCATAAAAATCTTAATTCTCTTTATTTCGCCTGTTCTTCCCCAACGGAAACTTCTCGATCACTTCACAAATCCTTGGCGTGGTACACATCGGGCAGAGGTCCATGACATGCGCATGCGCGGTACTAATCGGGTATATGACGCGGTTTAGAAAATCATAACGCCTAGCCTTGTAACGAATCAGCTAACAAGAATCATAAAATTATCACAAAAAAATATACCAAAATTTTAAACGATATGAGAGTTACTAGAAACGTTTAATTTATTATACATTTTTAAGCTATCTGTTTTAAAGCCGCATTCGGATCATTAAACGATACCTATAGCGTGACGAATCTGTTGTTTTGAAAGTGCAAGGATATTTACCCAGTACATGCCGTCTATGAAGGCAGTCCTGGGGTAAAAAAGCACCGGCAAAAGGGCAAGTAATGTACATGTTATTGTTCGTTTTATCTGATTTAGACCTTACATAGTCTTTCAGTTTATACAATGTTACATTTTTAACAGCTTTCAAGGAAGGATCAATTAATACGCGAACGCTAGTGTGTGCAAAAGTACTCAAAACAATTTTTGATCAGCAGCTTCAGCTGCTCCCTGCTTTAAAGTACCAAGAGTAGTACTTATAGCAGCTTTTGTAAAGACCACGCAGGAATATGGGGTATTTGGATAGTAGATAAAACTTTATTGGCACGTGTGTCTGCAGGCTTCAAAGTTCAACAGTTAAATCAGGTGAGGTTCCTGCATGGTTCCTGGATGAAAAGCAGCATCCATTTTGGGTCATGTTTTAGAGCAATTGTACAGTTCAGGAATTAAACCAAGAGCCGAATTACAATGTGAATAATTAATTATTGATGACATTAAATAGCATTTATATAACCCCCACCCCCCTTATTCTCTAGGTCTAAAGATGCTTGGTATTCGACCTCTTGTCTGTTCGAGAACATCATGCAGCATACTGAGATTTACACTTCAAACTAGTCGAGGTTCAGGCCTTCATGACTCATTAGATCATATAAAAAGGATGTACAGCTGCTCGTTACTACACGCAAATAGAAAATGTATTGTGAAACATGCACATTTCCGTAGTCTGCCTGAGAAAGTGATTCCATCATCATTATTCAAGCAGAAGCACGCAACATTTTCCCAGGACAGTACCAAACCTCCTATATCGGGTTCCTCAGCCAGGATAAAGCTTCAAACACGACTGGCTTTAACCTTGCTTTTTGGAGGTGCTTTAATTGGCACCTGGTGGTATGTGCATGAGGAAAAGCAGCAGAAGCTGCAGATACAGCGGATAGAGCAGTTGAAGAAAGTGGCCATAGGTCAGGGAGACTTTTGCCTGTTGGACCACAATGGACAGCGGCGGACCAAAAAGGACTTCCTGGGGCAATGGGTTCTGATGTACTTTGGCTTTACGCACTGCCCTGATATTTGTCCCGATGAGTTGGAAAAGATGAGCAGCGTGGTTAAGCTGCTGGAGGAGTCAAATCTGCCCCGTGTGCAGCCACTTTTTATAACTGTGGATCCTGAAAGAGATGACGCGGCTGCTATGGCTAAATACATTCGAGATTTTCACCCACGGCTAATCGGACTGACGGGGACACCTGAGGAGGTAAAGAAGGCTGGAAAGGATTATCGGGTTTATGCGAGTGCTGGACCCAAGGACGAAGATGGAGACTATATCGTGGACCATACCATCCTTATATACCTCATCAGCCCAGACGGCCTTTTTCTGGACTATTACAACCGAATGAAAGACGCCATGCAGATTGCTGATAGCGTTCAACAACACATGAGAAATTATATAAAGCTATTTCCTGACTAATAACTAAAGTGTGGTACAGTGAGATTTTATAACAGATTCTAAACAAAGAGTAGCTGGATATGAGAGAGAAAAAACAGTGAATATTACAGTTAAATATAACTGCCTAAAGGATGTTCATGTCAGCCTTCTTGATTTATTTATACTTAAAAAATGTAAGTAAATCTGTAAGATCTCAGTTCATCCAAATGATCAAAACAAGTTTAATTAAAGAAAATTATACTTCTGAAAAATGCTGCATGTTTTTTCTGTCACATTAAAGATAAAATACAAATGTTTAAGAGTCATAAATCAACAACTCGATGGTTTAAGCATAAAGGTGCACTTTGAAGCATTAAAAGTATAGTAATATACAAGTGCCATCAGTCACTGACACGACTGACATTAAAATATTACAGAAATCCATAATGACAAACATATAGAAAGACCTACATTTACCCCCCACATGGTCAGGCACTAAAAAAAAATCCCAAGTGTGTATACAGTTAAATAAATTCACACGTGGATCAAATGGAATTGCTTGTCCCTTCCATATGAATTGCGGCAAGCTTTTATAATGACACACACAGGGAACTTTAAGTCTTGTGAAAGGTCAGGGATGGTTATGCTCCAAGGGGACACTGTAGTTCCTGAGGCGTTCATGTGCACGCTGTTTGGTCAGCAGCGTCAGATGAATGGTGTCCAAACTCTCATCAAGTCCAGGTTTCTTATCAATCTCTAGTGTGTAGTCATTGGCCTGAAGCAGATACACACAAAATCCAATTACACCACCAGTTTCAAACGATTGCTGTCCCTTGATTATTTCAACATGAAACAGATTCGGTTGACATTTTTTTTGACTGAAACTGAACCCGAGTGTGCATTCATGGGCACAACTCATTTTTGTTTTAAAAAATGTCAAAACCTGCAATGTTGTTGATTAAAATTATTCAGCTAACTTTAATTAATCCAAACTCAGACAGGTCATAGAGTACAAGACAAGAAAAAAAAAAGAACCCCAATAGATACAGACATATCAAACTAAACTTACAGAAGTATTAACCTTTAATGCATTAAACAATAGTGATTATGAAGGCACAGAACACTAAGTTGTAAATTGAAATTCTTAAAAAAAGTTTCTATTAATCGAATCATTAATCGATTATTTAAAATCAATAAGATGCTATTCAAAAACTACCAACCAAAGACTTATGGAATCGAGAGCTGTGTTCTTCTTGTAAATGTGGGTTGTGTGGCGAAAATTGCCTTTCAGGCGTAAATATGAACGGAAGCAAGAAAAATGCTTGGTGGTTTTTTTTTTAAATTAAGATGTGTAAAATATGGTAAATAGGTAACTTAGGTTAATACCTTTTTACTTTCTTTAATACTAATTAATTACATTTTAAAAGTACACTAATACTTTATAATGACAGTGAAAAGATTTATTTGCTGTAGTCATTTATTTAGGCTAAATAACGCTACGGTTGCCCAAATGCAGCAGTGTGTGTGTACTGTAGCTGGATAAGGTTGTAGGTGTTTTCGTGTTAATCTTTTCACATACTAAACTGAAATTCCCAGTATCTATTGAGCCTAGAGTGTGTGCATTTACTAACCAGTTGAAGAGAGGCCAGCATGTATCTACAGGCTTCTGTGTTTTCCATTCCTTTGACAAGTGATGCAAACGATCGTCTTATTCCAACAGAACCGAGCGCTTGGACAATCTGGTCCCCATAGTCATGAATGTCAAAAACCATGCAGTCCTCCTGAACAAGAGGGCATTACAGTCTCAACAGATCAAAATATAATAAAAAAAAAAAAACAAACAAACAAAAACATTGGACGCCAAAGGCGACTTCATGAACAAGCTGGACTGTTTAAAATAACAAAACAGTTAACTAGAATTTTTTTCACCCTAGTAAAAATGACCTTTAAAATTGACCTCTAGTATTGATGCATATTTAATTTTTTTTTTTCTGGCTCAGTTAAATCTGAAATGTAATATAAAAAGGAAAATGTAAAATTAGGTTTTTTTTTAAAAAAACATTTGTCAATTAAAAAAAAAAAAAAAAATTCCATAAACGTTGTTTATTGTTTGTTGATTTTAGTTATTGATAACACTTTTATTGACAATATTTTTAATACGGCAAAACATATTGGATCTAAACAATGACAATGTTTGTCTGGTCCTGTGTAAGCTAGTGTTCGCCTGCTGTAGTACATGCACACACACAGGCCAAATACTGAGCAGAACACAACAGTAAAAATGGCAAAACAAACGTGTAGTGTTTAGCAGATACGAGAATGGAGTTTACATACAGCGCCAGTAAAACCTGTAAGGTTGAAAGTATGAGTTCTTTCTCACACCGATAAACCATTACCTGAGCCAAGAGCCGGGGGTTAATCTCATCCTCCCACTCTTTTACTCTGCGAGACAGAGCCGTCTCCTGAGCGTACTTCTGGGAATTAGCTAAAAACAACTCCTATAACCAGAGAGGACATGGTCAGAATCACAAATATTACTTAATCACTTTAAAACTGTGCAGTGAACATAATTTAACTCCAAATAAATTACACTGCTGTGAAAATTGTTAAAAAAAATGGGGGCATTTACTTTTTCAACCAGGCAGTTTCTGACAATTTTTATCAACAATTTTCCCCATAACAAATACAGTCAGCATTTATTTATTATATGGTTTAGAGAAAATGACACTGAGGAAGAGACAGGACACAGATTTGGAGGTAGCAGAGACGAATATGTTGAGCTTCTCTTTGGGAGTTATAAGGTTGGACAGAGACGTTATGGGAACAAAGTCAGAGAGGACAGATTGAGATACTTTGGACATGTGCAAAGGAGGGATAGTGAAAATATTGGTAAAAGGATGTTGGACATAGAGCTGCAGGGAGAAGGCAAATAGGAAGGCCAAAGAGGAGGGACATGGATGTGATAAATAAGGACCTGAAGTTGGGTGAGCAATCTCAGTCCTGGAGGGCTGGTGTCCTGCAGAGTTTAGCTCCAACTTGCCTTAACACACTTACTTGTAAGTTGCAAGTGTACCTAGCAAGATCTTGATTAGTTGGTTCAACTCTGCAAGACACCAGCCCCTTCAGGACTGAGATTGCCCACCTTTGGCAGGGTAGATGGAGGCAGATGATTCGCTGTGATGACTGATGAAGGAAACAGCCAAAAGCAGATGATGACGAAATCATCATCAAATTTTGTATTTACTTCGGTTATCTTTGTCTAATATTAAAATTTGCTTCATGACAACTATTTTAAAGAAACAAATATGAAAAAATAAATAAATAAATCAGGAAATACTTTTTTTACAGCACTGTATCTGGCAGTCATTATTACTGATCAATTTTCAAACAGTTTTACGAAAATAAACGAAACCCATTTATCAAATATATAAGAACTGAACATGGAACTAATCCAAGAATTAAAGAAGGCCATGCATACCACACTCTTTTTGACCAAGTCCTCATAACTAATACGTCCCATCTGTGAGTCTGGGTATACAAACAAAAGACAAAGGTATAGACATAAAAATATTCAGTCTAACTAATGAGAACTAGGTTCAATCTAGCTTTATTACCAGTAAAAATCGGGTCAGGTTCACCGATTATGCCTGCAGATGCATCTTCAACCAAATTCTCATTTTCATGATCTGAGAAGTCATCACCTGGATAAACACATCTCTTTATTACATAAAAAGAACCAATATCATATTTTTGCTCACAGAAGAAATAAAACTGATGGCCGAAATCTGCATTGTCTGTTTAAATACAGACTTGTTTTCCTCACCATCCATATCTGGATGTCGCATCAACTCTTCTTTGTCCTCTTGATTCTCTGGCTCTAAGTATGTTCTTCTCAGCACGTCATCAGATATGTGCACACCCTTAAACCAGACATAATTAAAAGACACTGAATACAATGTTTTTATAAGGACAGACACATTTAATAAAATAAATATCTTTTAAATGCAAATTTTTGAACCCAACATACAGTTTTTTGTAGAAACTTCTTCTTCGTTTTAAGCCGCTGACCCATCTTACTCAGGTAGATGTAGTTAAATTCTGCAGGAAAAAATTACAATGTTAATTTAAGACAAACAGACTGTATAGAGCAGTTATACTTTTCTTTAAAACATACCAGGATAATAAGGTCCATTCTTAAGCTTGCGATCCATTTTCTCAACTATAGGGAAAGTTTACATCAGAATTAATACATGGTTTTCATCTCCAATACCTTAAAAATACCTACAGCACAATAGCTACTCTTTATGGGTCAACAGTATTGGTACACTTGACCATCACACACTGTATTTGCTGTTATAATGTGCTTCACACTTCTGTGCAGTTTTTCACTAGATTGTGTTGTGTGTCTGTGTGGATTTGTGTTCATTCAGCAGCATTAATACAATAGTGTTAATGAGATCAGACACTAATGTTGGGTGAGAAGCCCTGGAGTTTAGTCTGTGTTTCAGTTCATCTCAAAGGCGTTCAGTGGGGTTGAGTCAGAGTCAGGGTTCTGTACAGGACACTCCAGTTCTTCCACTCCAACCAGAACACAATGTCTTCATGTGGATCAGGGACTTCAGTCATGCTGGAACAGCGAGTTCCATTAAAAGGAAATTGCCAGTAAAGTAGTTTATAGACCTTCTATACACCTGTATGTTTCTTAAATTATGGTAACAGTTTGAAGTAAAAATCACATATGGGTGTAATTCTCAGGGGTGTGTACCTGCACAGTGGTCAAAAGGAAGAAGAAGAAGAAAAAAAAAAAGCTACGCTACAAACTTGGAAAAGCAGCAAACACATTGTACAAAGGTAATAATTATCCCTGATATTGTACATGCTATTTCTGTTATACTGCATCACACGAGTTTATTGTGTGTAAGATATTTCCCCCCATATAATTCAGCCCTAGCTGAGTCAGAAATGCCTTAAAAAAGATGCACTATAAATACTTACAAGCACTTGTGCACCAACCCCCAAAGTCCTGTATTTTCGAGCTTCCTTTTCGTTTCCTTTTGCCCGATTCATCCAGTCCAGCAGGCACATTGTAGCACTTTCCTAAAAAAAGAAAAAAAAGAGGGCAAGAAAAGTAAGCTGGATCACTGGGGATGCAACAAATAATTTGTTTAATTTTGTTGGTGCGATTATAGTCTGAGGAATAATCAGGGTTATTTCTGCCTTTTAGAAACAGACAAAACTAAATAATCAATTAACAGCACAAAAAAAACAAAGTTCCAGTTCTCTTTTTTGAACTAAAGAATTTTTTTTTCTATTTTGTGGACACGCCTATAGGACTCTTTCCATTCATTGTGTGTGTATATTTATTATAAACAGAAATGCACAAAACTTCTTTTACAAAAACATCTGTAATTTGGCCTTAATTTCATTACTTTCTTACATTACAATTCAATATGCCTACTAGGGATAGAGAAATCAATTTGGTGATGTATCGCAATGTGGACGACTCTGAATCGATTCACAAATGTTAATCGATTTTCGATTTTAATTAGAGCTAAAAAATAATCTGTGCGGCATGGTTCCACTCCGGATGGGTTCAGGAATTCTTTGGCACTAAACAAATGACAGGGCATATACCGTAAATTAGCAAATTGTTGTCACGCATGTTACTGCTACATCTGGCCTAAAATTTTGTGTGTCTTGTGTCAACAATTTACCACGTCATTTAAACTTTAGCAGCAAAGCTTTTACCATGCATTTTGCAAACAGATCTTTAAAACGACGACCTAGTCAGTCTTTGTTTACACAAACTAATTCCAAACTGCATATTGTGTAAAAAACAGCCTTTTAGAATATCAAAACAGCACTTTAAGCTGGCACACCACTGGCGTAGCTGTTTTTATATCCGTGCTACAGAAACAGTGTTGTGGAGCCTTTACCATGGATAAATCAATCGTGACATTTTAAAGCACTTTAATATTAAGACAATATTACCTGTTTTTAAAGGTTTATCCTCTCCTGTATGTACATAAGGGTCATGCCATTTCCAAGGATCCACAGTTTCCTGTAACAAATACAAGGACGCATTAGAACAGCTGTGTTTTATAAGTGTGTACAACAGCTTGAAATCATGTGATCAACATCATTCATCTTGTTATGAAGTAAAATAGGAAATAATAATAAAAATAAAAACGAATAAGCTTTTAATATGAAACGGTTCACTGCACTCAATCACACAGAAACTAATACTCATACACATTAAACATTATTTGTATTGCATAGAAACAAACTGGACACCTGACCTTTTTTTTTAATTTGAAAAGAGTGATGATGATATTAATTTGAGGAGTATACACCGTTTCGTGTTGGCTTCTCTGTTGCCGTTT
This sequence comes from Bagarius yarrelli, assembly GCA_005784505.1. Classification (NCBI taxonomy): domain Eukaryota; kingdom Metazoa; phylum Chordata; class Actinopteri; order Siluriformes; family Sisoridae; genus Bagarius; species Bagarius yarrelli. The sequence continues at coordinate 15,573,401 of VCAZ01000001.1, read as the reverse complement.
ACTGAACATACCTGTAGCAGCTTCGGCTTCTCAGTAACTGGTTGCACTGTAGGCCTCTCACGCAGCATTCTCTTCACACTGGGCACCTAAAGGTAATTTAAAGACATTCTTCATAGAGTAATTCTTTAGCACATACTAACATTGATGTTTTCTTGCCTTTTTCTCATTTTCTGTCAATTCAGTAAATACAAAGCACTTATTCAGGTGCTTTCTACCTTCTTTGTAATTAGACTTATTAATTATTATTATTAGTCTAAATTCTTTTTTTTTTTTGCTGAACAGATAACAATACAAAGGTGATAAACATTACTACTACAACTACTACTGCTGCTGCTAGGAAAAGAAATCTTAGACTTGAAGTTGATGAATTGTTTTATTTAAAAATACCATTTGCAAAATGAGGTAATGGAGTAAAAGTAAGAGGTTAATACCTAAAATTTTCAAAAAATGTAAAACTTCAAGGTCATCAAAGTTTAACTTTTAGCCAATAGCAAACTATGTAGTGTATAATCAGTTTTTGTGTATAAAGAGATGCTGTACAATGAATCAAACATCTAAATATCAAGTAAGCAAAGTCATCTCATTTACAAATCAATAAAAAATTATAAGGAACAGCAAAATTCAAAAAAGAGAACAGGCTTATCTAGAGTAAAATACGAAAAAAAACCCCTTAGGGTTACTCCCATTTATTTACTAAAACAAACGTATTGGTACCTGTTGATGTCTCTCGATATGCTCGTCAGTCTCTGGTTCCACCTCCATACCACCGTCTTCCAGATGAGAAAGCGCCTCAACGCCATGACCATCGTCATCAATCTCATAACGGTCAATAGCAACAACAGCTTCTGCCCTGCCGTGACCTAAACACCAAAGATAGATCAGTGCGATTACAGCAACTGTTACAGTCTCATGCTACTGAGCCAAATCAATCCAACAATTCAATTTATTCCTCCTCACTGCTGCTGCTGCTTATATCCAACGTGCACATGGCAAACTGTCACTATAGGCAGAACAGAATTTTATTACCTGAAGCCTCTTTGTGGAATTGAACACAAGAGGAGCCTAGATGCAAAATTCCCATCATGTCTTGGGTGAAGTTATTAATCCGAAAATCCTTACAACTGCCAAGAACCTCTCCTTTAAGACTGAAACAAACATCAATGTTTTCAAAGATCTGGATTACTGTTCTGTATTATTATTATAGTAATCATCCTTATATACACACACACACACACACACACACACACACGTTTGTACACGGTATACACATACCGTTTATTTTAAATGTTCTTTATGCATATCATAATATTAACACTTTACTCTAGTCAATAACACATTGTGTGACGAAATAAGAGAAACCTTTATTCATCATACAAATTTACTAAATTTGCATCTACTACTGTCAGGTGAAATGGAGACAACGGCAAGCAGAATTCTTTACCGGAGTTCAATAAACAAATGTTCTGTAGCTGGTCTTTACCTGAGAAGCGGATACTTTTGTTTTTCATGTGCCTCTGCAGGAATCAGAGACTCGGGTGGGAGCCGAACAATCTTTACTGGCTGAAGAAATTATGCAAATGATGCAGTTATTATGCAAACATATACTCAACATTATAGCTGAGAAGGTGCATAATGAAATGGAGGCATGCGGGAAAAATCCCAGATTTAACAATACCAAGAACCAGCAAACATCAAGCAGCACTGGCACATTATCAGCATTGTCTCGCTATCGGCATAGATAAAGAATACTACACTTACCTCAACTGAATCACATTTCATGTCCACACTGTGAGTACTCGGCTCCTCTCCCACCACATCAAACTGTGTGAGAGTGTGCAAAATATTCTTACTAATTGGCTAGTATGAACGCAATAAATTATAATGTACAGCCCTAAAGAGGCCTTTAAAAATAACAAAATGATGCTTTCACAAACATTAAGTTTCAGTGAATAAAAGAGAGAAATAAAGGCAAATTAATGTCACCAAAGGAAATATCTATTGCTTATTTTTAGATGTAACATGAATAGTCCTTGATCACACTGCCCCACTCTTTATCTGGAGCTGTCTCACATGGATCTGACAGATCCCTGATAGACTTCAAAGGGATTTACTTATGAAATGTGGTCTGTTTCACAATGTGCTTTTCTTCTTTTTTTACTTATGTACAACCCCCCCCCCATATTTTTTTGATTCAGTGAAGCAAAATTAAAAAAAATAAACATTCTGACATATAACCTTTATATAAATATTGTTTTGCACAGAAGTGTTGAAAGCAGTGATACCTCGCAGTCATCCGGATCATTGTTTGTGGTGGCACCATCAGTTACACCATCTGCAGATGCAGAGCCTTGCTTGTCACGTCTATAGGAATATTAAAGAATCCTGAATGAGTCCAAAACTAAAACAACACAGGCTGTGCACAAGATATGACTTTACAGGATAATTTTGCAGTTTTTATTTTTTCATAAATGTTTTTATTAGGGAGGAAAATATTTGACATAATTTACCGGAACTTGATTTAAATTTTTTGTCAAAACACAAAACCCGACCTTTTTTCAGAAGTGTGTAACATTTTTGTACTCACTACAATACTATTAGATCAGAAAGTGGGGACATGGTAGAGCAGTGGTTAAGATGTTGGATTACCAACTTGAGGACCGGGGTTCGATTTCCAGCCCCACCAAGCCACCACCGCTGGGCCCCTGAGCCCCAATTGCCCAGTTGTAAAACAAGGAATATTGTAAGTCCCTTGATAAAAGCATCTGCCAAATGCTGCAAATGTATATGTAAGTGTATTGAACTATTTCAAAAGCATCTCTCAAAATATTACCCATTAACAGACGCTTTAAGACCTGCAAGTTGCAACTTCGACCTGGTCTGTGGCTACGCAGATCCATATGCACACATCAGTGACCCTTGGGCAGCCACAACCACTTTATAGTAAGAACATGCTGTTTTAAAGAAGATCTGACCAGGTCATCTTAGCCCTTGTCAAAGTCACTCCGTTTCTCACACACACACCTTTTTTTGCTCTGGCTTCACTATCTTTAACATCACAAATTGTTGACTTGCTAACTGACAAACCCCACTCACCCACTGACAGGTTTCACAGTATGTAAATAATTCATATTAAATGTTACGGCTGAAATTGTAACAGGTGACATTACCTGCGGTTTTTGTTTGAGATGCAGTCCAAAGTCTGAAACACTAAACTGTGAAGTAGTTCAACCTGAAAGAACCATAATGTAATTAATCCTTAAAAAAACAACATGGTTTGAAATGTATTGTTTGGGTCTTCATGTTAACGGTTCCTAATTAAATCAGACAGAAAAATTGGGCAATATATTCATCCTACAGCCAGGCTGAAACTCACCTTTCTGCCATAGATGCATGTAGAGCCTTGAATTAACAGTGCTGCTTCAGCAAAGTTCATCATTGTTTTGCCTCCATCAAATGAGATAGTCATTTGGTCCAGCTGTAAAATACACAGATATGAGCAGCAGAACAACATTGCAGTAAAACATCTGATTATAAATACAAAAATTTCAGGTGTAGAATTAAGAGTTTGACAAATTATTCTTGGATTTAAACAACTAAATGTTAGAAACTGTATTGTCAATCGTTCCAAGTTTCAGCTTTTCACAAATCCTACCTCCTCTAGGTACTCCCCAAGCTGGGTGGCCAGATCAACATCCCAGTTTTTGGTAAGGTCCCGAATGGGCTGTAATAAGTGGGCAAACCGTGTCTCCACAGAATTCATTGCGACAAAGCTGCAAATGCTTTCAAAGAAATAATATATGGATAATTATTATACATTTTTATTTTAATCAATTGTCTCACAAAATGTGCCATAATTAAATTTGTAAGTAAAATGCAAATTGTGTGTTACTATTTGCATTTCTGCAAACACACAAACTTACAGTGTCTTGAGTTTTTGTTAGAGAATTTCTTTTTTTTTTTTTTTTATCTTTGTTTCTTTTCAGAAAATCAGTGTAATAACCAATACACCTGTTAGTAACTTCATTAAAGGTTTATGCTTTTGCTGTACAGTATGTGACAGCGGGTGTCCGGTACACAATATAAATAAACACCAACGTTAACTAACAGTTTTTATGTTTGTGTTTCTATGCTTAAACCCAGATGTTTAGATATTATTTGTATGTTTTGTTTTTGGTTTAATCTATCTGCATTGTTTACTTTGCCAAAACTACAAATATCGATTTCATAATAAATAACGATTTATTTAATATGGCGATTTATAAATAAACACTAAGCAACTCACCCGATGAGACAAAGAAATTGGGTCAGTTACGAACAGAACATTACTTTGAACAAAAAGATTGCAAACCGATTAACCTATTAATCGGAGCTAAACAGACAGCTGAAATACAGCCCACCTAGCCACCATTTTCAATTTTTTACCGCCTGTGTGACGCTCAAGGGAGGAAGTGACGTACACGGAGCGGAAACTAGTGAGGGGAAGTTTGGTTCTTTTCAGCGAACCGGTTCTTTCGGACAGTTCGTTTTAATGAACCCGTTTAAAAAAACGGTTCATCGGTTTGCAAAATTATCATACCAAGGATGCGTTTATAAATCCGGATGAAAATACGCTAAAGACATTCAAATAAGTAAAAAAGTAAAAACTTAAGTAAAAACTTGTGTAATGACAATTTTTAATGACCTCAATATTTTTCTGATTGTTTCCACTAGATTTTGTATGCTTTCTTTTTGTTAAGAAAAAGTGTTAAAATGTAATTAAATCACATCTCTATGATATAATATCTTTATTAAGGCTGACGTGTACAGTCAGACACAAGCATTAATTTGGTCAGATATAAAAGAAATATATTTTTAATTTATTGCCTATATGAAGAAAATAAGCATTTTCGCACAGTGGTTAAGGTGGTGGACTGCATATTAGAAGATCAGTGTTCGATTTCCAGCATCACTTAGTCACCACTGTTGGGGCCCTTAACCAAGGCCCTTAACCAAATTCAGTTGTATAAATGAGATAAATGTAAGTCGCTTTGGATAAGGGCGTCTGCCAAATGCTGTAAATGTAAACGTATGCTTAACCTAAAACCAAATAATTACAAAGAATTACAAAGGGCTATATAAAAATGAAGAAATAATTACATCTTCTTCTCCTTTTGGCTGTTCCCTTTTAGGGGGTCGCCACAGCGAATCATCTGTCTCCACCCAACCCTTTTCTCTACATCCTCTTTACTCACACCCACTAACTTCATGTCCTCTTGTATCGCATCCAAATAATTATACAAATACCTTATTTACCAATAATAAAGTTGGTATTGTACTTAAATTTTGAATTTTTGTGTAAGTATATATAATGTTTTTGAGTGTCAGCTTTAATTTTGAGTGATTATTTATAGGTAATAACTAATGAATCTGGTAATATAATAAGTTCATAAAATATTCTTCAAATCTTACCTATGGTTCTCACCTTACGAGTTCCTCCAAGTCTAATTTTTGTGGTTTCAATATTATTATCATCCCTGTGTATTCTGCTATAAAAATATAACCACTACAGAAGTCTCTTGAGTTGTGAATTTCTCTGGGAAACATAATTCGTAAGCACGATATCGGTTTCCACTGTTACGCTGATGACACACAGTTATACGTCTCATCTAGGCCTGATGCGAAAGGCCAGTTTAATAAAATTGAGCAAAGTGTGAAAGAAATAAGAGATTGGATGTTAAGCAATTTCCTCTTGCTTAACTCTGATAAGACTGAGGTTCTGGTTCTAGGACTGCACGTAGCTAAAAGTAAGCTTCCTGATCACACCTTAACCCTAGACAGTCTTTCTGTTTCACCAAGTGCAACAGTAAAAGATCTGGGTGTGATTTTAGACTCCAACCTCTCATTTGAATCCCATGTCGACAATATTAGCAGGATAGCGTTTTATCATCTCAGAAATATCGCTAAAATAAGCAATATATTGTCACTAATTGATGAAGAAAAATTAGTTCATGCGTTTATTACATCCAGGCTGGATTACTGTAATGCTTTACTGTCTGGATGTTCAACTAGGTGCATAAATAAACTTCAGTTAGTCCAGAACGCAGCAGCGAGAGTCCTTACTAAAACTAAAAGATACGAGCACATCACGCCGGTCCTATCCGCACTGCATTCGCTCCCAGTGAGACACCACATTGATTTCAAAATACTACTTCTGACCTATAAAGCTCTAAATTGTCTCACGCCGCATTACCTAAGTGAACTTCTAGTGTCTTACGCTCCACGCCTACTTCGATCAGGCTGCCTGTCAGTACCGCGCATTATAAAAACTACAGCAGGGGGCAGAGCCTTTTCTTACTCCAATGCTATGGAATAGCCTCCCTATGTATGTTCGGGAATCAGACACAGTCTCAGTGTTTAAGTCCAGGTTAAAAACATACTTATTTAATCAAGCCTTTTGTATTGATTCCCCTTAGATAAAGGAGCAGATCCGGGGGACTCATGGGTGTTGAGTATTAAGGTGATCTGGTATGTTTAGATGCTGTCTTCCCCTCTCTTATTGATCACGGTGTCGATGATGAGAGCGGCTGGTTGCTTAACATATCAGGGAGCCCTCATGTCTGTGTTTCCCTCTGGTTCTCCTTTTAGTTATGATGTCCAAGTTAATCTTGCCGGAGTCCATGCTTGCACTCTACATTATATACTCAATCACTTCATACACTGTGATTACATATCACTTAACTGCCGATCCTCGGGACTGGATCAGGGGAATTAAACAGTGCCACTGCCCTGTATAACATTGAGTTACCCAGAGAAATGGAGCAAAAAAGAAAAAAACTAACACAATAATACATTGTCCAGCAACATATGATACATGTATGCATACATCTTGTGTCTATCTTTGCAGGATCTTTGATATATATATATATTATGACTCTTCTTCTTTCCACCAACTATGCATTCTCAGATCTTGCTTGAGTCATCTCAAAAAGACAGCTAATAACTTGGCTGTTCTGACATTGATGGGATGTTCAGTCCACCTGTGCTAGAACAGAGAAAAGTGCAGAGGCAGATCTGACCTTGACCTCCTGAAAAAGAGTGCTTTCCTAAGGTGTTTTATACCTCAGCAGTTATTTTTGAGTTTTTGATGAGCACTAAAATGTCTGCACATTATATCTACTTTTACTGGTCATAAGGGCGTCTGATTGACTTATAAAGCAACCAATCTTTTTTTCGCCCAGCATAATGCAGAATATAACTATAGCAACTTTTGAAAGCCTTACCATTTTTGCTGTAAGTTTTTTTTGGACATTTTGGCGCATGCGTCGCTGCTGGGTTTTTAAAATAATTTTTAACAACGTTCTTTAAACTGGTGTAGTAGTTTTTAGTCTTCACTGACTATTTCTTTTAATGTATGTAAATAATAAAGATTTGCTGTGTGTCTGAACGTGCAAATGTCATTATCAAAGAAATATGTAAATGCGTTACCAGTCATGTTTTATATGATAATTGATAAATAATCAAACAGCAATCATAAACTTGAGTAAATGAGATGTAGCAAGAGTGTTAGGATGTAGATTGGGATAGAGTGTAAATGCCCCATTCGGGAAATAGGTGGCGATAATGCGCTTGTAAGCCTACGATCCACCGTAACGCGACAAAAGGAAAAAGATACATTTGATTCTATTTGAAAAATGGCGTCTGTTAATCGTATACGGTTTCCTAGTTTATAAGTTATTTGCCTCTTAGTTTTACATGGGACCCTGTGCTGCTTGAACTTCTACCCAGCCATCGACTGGGGCTATTCCGTCATCTGAAATATGGATCCAAAGCACAGAGATCTTCTCCGGACGCACAGGCTACATCTCTGTGATCAACTCGTAGTGGATGATACGATAGTTCACTTTTTATATCAAGAGGACATTTTAACCGACGCTCAAGTGGAGGAAAATTCTGTCCCAGAAGTCAACCAAAAACATGACGTTAAAGCTGCTCAGTATTCTACCAACCCGCGGCCCTAATGCCTTTAATATGTTTCTACAATCGCTTCACGATAGTTTCCCTTGGGTTAAAGAGGAACTGCTGCGTCTGGCTCAGGGCGATGATGATGATGATGATAGAGGAAGAGGGACAGATCAGTCTGACGTCACCAGTGAGTTCCACAAAGCAGGGGTTGATTCCTAAATTCCTAAAGAACCCAGGAAAACTGTGTTGCAAATCATATCGGTTGGAAATCAGCAATACACAGTTACTAATCTCTGTTTGTCTTTTAAATAAACAAAGTTTATATTTAACAACACACGTGCTAAAAATCCTTACAAAGCAAACACAAATCCAGAAATTTACTGCAAATCTTCATTCTTGTTACACAAGTAAATACAGGAACATCCTGCAAATACCACAGACCACAAGGATATTTTTATCATGGACCCCAAACGGTTAGGAACCTGGCCAGGACCTGTTAATTGTGTAATTCATCAGATGGTTCGGGTTAATAATATACAAAAGACCAATTAATCACATGATCAGAATGTTAAACTAAACATAAACTTATTTTATCAGTTAACTGACATCACTGACCAATAACTACTGAACAGTATGCAGGTCCCATCAGGTTGCGTCACTTTTTAGGGTCATGTTTACATGTACAGCATTTGGCAGACACCTTTATCCAGAGTGACTTACATTTATCTCCTTTATACAACTGAGCAATTAGGGGTTAGAGGCTGTGCTCAGGGGCCCAACGGTGGTAACTTGGTGATCATATAATCATGAGGCAGCATCATAATGCATAATATTCTGCAGATAACTTAAGCTGATGTTCACATCAGAATACAGAATATGTCTGATATGATGATGTATAAAATGGATGTTTGTAACAGAGGCGCTGCTTTGAGTATTTCAGAAACTGATCATTTTCTGAAATTTTTTATTATTTTCTTGTTACAGACAAAAACTGTGTAGCTAATAAAAACATTGTCAATTGAGCAACACTTCTGTTGGAAGAAATAAGCATTCACATTTGCTTTTAATATTTTTTAATCCCTTTTTAAGAAAGCGAATGTAAGCTGACAATCACAGTCATAATTTAAATCATCAGACTGTCTGTGCTTTGTTAGTCTCGCGTAGCCAAGTATTCAGACCGACGGTGGTCAGTGGGTGTGATGTCCTTGACTGAGACTAATGCTCTGTTGGAGAATAAAGTTCAACAGGAAGCGTTTAGGTACCTTCAACATATCCAGTATGGTTGTTGCTGCTGAACTAAATAAAGTGTATGCTGCTACAGGCAAATGTTTCACTTCCTATTGGTTCTTTGTAACTGTGTTGTTGACTTGTTAAATCACATCCATTTGTTTTATTAATAAAAGATCTTGGAAGTAAATTCATTATAAGTCATTACCGATACAGATGCTTCAATAGTCAGACAGTAAGAAAAAAAAATCTGTATTGAAACAAAAAATGCATCAATTATTGTTTTATAATCGCCTCGCAGTCGTCTACATTGGAATCAAATCAAATTGTAAGGTGCCTAGAGCTTCCGTCACTTTTTAGGGTCTTATTTTGTGTTGCTTTTCTTCTTTTACATTTACATGCACAGCATGTAGCAGACACCTTTATCCAGAGTGGCTTACATTTATCTCCTTTATACAACTGAACAATTGGGGTTAAAGGCTTTGCTCAGGGGCCCAACAGTGGTAACTTCTGTTTAGTGAATACTTGTTTTTTGTAATAGCCGACTGGTTGTTCTTTGTAGGGGCAGTTTCAGATGCTATGGTGTACCCGACTCTGGCACTAGTGCTGCGGCCCTGATCAATGATTATGTTTGAAAAGTCTCTCAAACAAACTGGGGTTAACAGTCTTTGTCAATTCTGGCTGTAAAATAAAAATCAGCTTTAAATTACTCTAAATGCTCCGAAATGGCTTTAACGCTGCAGTGAGGTCACTGTAAATTACCACATTTTTATTTTATTTTCCTGACGAGCACTTAGATTTAGACATTACATATGGTTTGTGGATTTAGCTGAAATAATTCTCACTCTCTCTTTCTCTCTCTCTCTCTCTCTCTCTCTCTCTCTCTCTCTCTCTCTCTCTCTCTCTCTCTCTCTCTCTCTCTCTCTCTCTCTCTCTCTCTCTCTCTGTATTCAGCTCAGTGGGCCATTCCCGAACATATTCTTGAAATGGTTCCCTCTGATCAGCAGCTAAACAGGCTGGCAGCTCGGCTTGGCCAGGAGTGGGAGGTGGTGCTGCTGGATTTGGGCTTGACATCAGCAGAGATATTCCGCTGCCGAGAAGATCATCCATACGCAAGCCACAGTCAGGTGCTGGCAGCTCTGGTGATGTGGAAGCAGACCCAGGGAAGAAAAGCTACAGTGCAGCGTCTACTTCAGAGCCTACAGAATTCAGAAATTCACGTTTCCTCCTTCAACCAAGTGTTTGTGTGATGCTGCCAGGAGAAAGTAGAACCTGGTTCTGCCACTGACACCAAACAGGACACAAAGTTAAACACATTTTCTTTCCTGTTACTTTATTTTAGAATATTTGTTTTTAAGCAAACTAATTTTAATTTTTTTAAAAATGCTATTTTGCTAATTAGAAATTGTATTAGAATCAGGTTCTCAGAAATCGTATAAATTACTATTAAATAAAATGTCTTCATTTATATAATTATGTTCAAAGTTTTAAAATAAAAATTGCTGGGAATCTTTAAGGTATTTTTTCACAGATGAATAATATTTTCTTAATGAAGACTAATTGAAGGCTATTGTTTAAAATGTAGCTTTGTGGAAAAGCTGTGAAAATAAATGGAATACCATGCTAAGAAACAGAGAAATTGGAGGCACCATATACTGTATAAAAAGACAATCTTCTAAAAAAAAAAAAAAACTTGAGAGAAACTTCACCTCCAAACAAAGAATGAAAAGACGTGTTGGCGAAACACATAAAATTTTAACTGATGCTCAGTTAAGTTGTCAACTTTAAGTTTTTTTTTAGTGTAAAGAACTATAGTGCTCTATTTTATTAAGAATATAGGATTCATGAGCCAGCATCATAATGCATAATATCCTGCAGATACAGGCAGATAACTTCAGCTAAAGTTCACATCAGAATAAAGAATATGTCTGATATGATGTTGTTTATGGGATGGATGTTTGTAACAGAGGCACTGCTTTGAGTATTTTAGAAAGTGATGATATCCTGTAATTTTCATAGGCTTTTTTCACACAGAAACTGTGTAGCTAATAAAAACATTGTCGATTGAGCAACACTTTTTTGGGAAGAACATTTGCTTTTAATATTTTTTAATTGTTTCCCTTTTTAAGAAAGCGAATGTAAGCTGACAATCACAGTCATAATTTAAATCATCAGACTGTCTGTGCTTTGTTAGTCTCGCGTAGCCAAGTATTCAGACCGACGGTGGTCAGTGGGTGTGATGTCTTTGACTGAGACTAACGCTCTGTTGGAGAATAAAGTTCAACAGGAAGCATTTAGGTACCTTCAACATATCCAGTATGGTTGTTGCTGCTGAACTAAATAAAGTGTATGCTGCTACAGGCAAATGTTTCACTTCCTATTGGTTCTTTGTAACTGTGTTGTTGACTTGTTAAATCACATCCATTTGTTTTATTAATAAAAGATCTTGGAAGTAAATTCATTATAAGTCATTACCGATACAGATGCTTCAATAGTCAGACAGTAAGAAAAAAAAATCTGTATTGAAACAAAAAATGCATCAATTATTGTTTTATAATCGCCTCGCAGTCGTTTATATTGGAATCAAATCAAGTTGTAAAGTGCCTAGAGCTTCCCAGCCGCACTTTATATGATCACTGATTGTTTTATAGGGTTTCACATTTTACTGTAGCTTAACAAGGATTTCATAGACTGAAGCCTTAATAAGAGAGGATGATGATAGAAGCATGACTGACCTACAGTCAAGTTCATAAGTACATAACTGATGTTTTACCAAACAGAAGTTTATCTAGTCCACAAAGCAATACTCAAATGAGTCATCTTAAATTTCCTTGTGCTTAATTGTGTCTAACAGTGTATGCTGATTTCTAAATGATGAACATTTTGTTCAAAGTTTTTAACACAATAATCTACATTTTAACAAAAGAAAATACATTGCACTAAAAATATACAAAAAACAAGATTTTTTGAAATAGCAGTTACACCTTTATACACAGCTTATATTGCACACTGGTTTATTTCCTGTTTTTGTTCTGTGGTTTTCTATTTCTGCATTGTGAATCTCAATGTGTGTGACATCTTTACTTAGGGTTAGGGTTTTATTAGACATAGGGAAACACAGCCAGACGCTACAGCTCAGAGCATCACCACAGATTCATGTTAGAAATGTAAACACGAAGATCTAAATTTTGGGCAATAGTTTTTGGTGTTAGGCTCTTTGACAGAGGCCTCTGAATAGGCCTTTTTTTACCACTTAAGCTTAAAGTGAGCTGTTTTTCAAAATGTTAACTTTACAGAATTTACAAAATCACTATTTTGGAAGGTTAAAATTATTTTTTCATAATTCCAAATGTGTAATAATTCTATAGATTTCCTGTTTACATTTTGGCATTGGATTAAAAATATATTAGAGTAAATGACCATTAAATTAAACTGAAATCTATACTCTCAGTTCTAGTCTAATCCAAAGGTTACTAGTGCTCAGATTATATTGCAACATGGTGGGCTGCTTGCACTTGATTAATACTTAATGCTTTAGTGTGTTTGTTTTACAGCTCTACAACTTATCCTTCTTCAGTACAAATAATTTACAGTCCACCACAAAAAAGAAATACTGACTGCCTCACTCTGTGCTTTTTAGTGCAGTTTTATGCCCTGAAAAGAGCACATATAATAAAAGTCTCTAGCTGTTTGTAAGGGATTTTGCAATTTGAGGGGAGGTTGAGCACCTTGCTCCTGAAACAGGAACTACAAAAATACAGTAAATCTGACTACATAAACGTGATTAAAGTGAAAAGTAATACAAAAGTAGCATTTATAGCACAGTTCAGTAACAAATGTTAATATTAATTTCATTTTCATTTGTAGGTATGTATGTTTGTATGTATGTATGTATGTATGTTACATGTACCAAGTACTCTAAAAAACTATTTGTGTGTCTACACATACTTGAAGAACAAAATTTAATTCTTAATTCTGAATTTTATCATTATCCTTTTTTACTTTTTATGATGACACAAGGCTCTGTTTTTGCCACACTGATAACAACAGTACTGTACTATACAAGTATTTGTATTTATAACACTGGAATTACTGATGTCATTTTATTGCCTCACAGAAAACAAGACAAGACAACTAGTATTTCGTTAACATAAATAGTTTAAGAAATTAAGAGCATAAATAAAAATCAAAGTGCACCATCATATTTTGTAAGTCTTTGCATATTTTATTATATGCTAAATTGAAATTGAAATATATCAATGAAAGCAAATGAAGTTACTTTGACTGGTCTATCCCTATGGCACAATGCCAAAATTGCAGTCTTGTATGCATTTCTCAAAACGTCCACAAGATGGCACCAGATATTGGTGGATCTGATATTACCAAACCGATATGAGATAATAATTATAAATAAAAGGCTTTAATACCAGGCAGAATATTAATAAAACTGTCCATTGTTTAATCTATTTTAGAATTCAATTTATATTGTGCCTGTAACTGAAACTATACAGTAAAGTTTAAGATAAATAAAAACACCACGTTAAAAAAATGATGTTTATTCATTTTTTAAATTTGAAGGGTTTTGTTGTAAAGTTGACATCTCATCTTTTTACCTAGAAAAGGGAATATTTTATGTGCAAGAGCAAACATCAGTATTTATATTGATTATGTAAAATTAGATATAATTATATAATATAGGATTTATTTATGGAAATATTTGTAGTGTTAATTAATAATATAAAACAAATATAGGCAAAAATAAAAGCAAAGATATCTAGTTTAGATAAATAAAAAGATTCGATTCCAACAGCATTTATAACTGAACATAAACATAAACATTTATTTACATTATATATACACAGTCTATAGAGTACAGAAATTAAATACACTAATAAACTGCTGCAAGGGGTATAGTTCTGTGGAAATGAGGCATTTCTACAGTATTTTCTGTTTTGTTGTCAGGATTGTCTAAACAGCAAACTGTTTTAACTGAATTAAATACAAGAAAATAAATCATGGTCCTGCTAATGTGAGATTTCTAAAGTAAACTGCAGCTCTGACAGCAAATATAACATCTGGAAGCAGTGACAGCTGGGGCTTAAAATGGAGGACAAACATTTAAAAAATGATTTATACTTTGGTAATGCAAGACAGCAAAAAGCAGTGCTCAAAAATCACAAGGAATTAGTGTGTGTGAGTGAGAGGGGGGTGTTAGGATGATTCTAAGGGCGCGCACGTAATGGGACCCCCAGAGAACTGTCAGAAAGTGTGTGTTACATGTCATACATCAATTAGGGAAAAAAGTCGTGTACAGTAGAATGTTTTATTAGTGCCGCTGGGTCGCAGCACTGAACAGGGAAGAATGTAATTTAACCCAAACGAGTGTTGTAAGTGGCATAAGGTTCATTACCTGCTGAAGGTGCTGAACATCGAAGAACAACACGGACGGTTGAGCAGTATAACCTCTGAAAGGTGACGGTGCCTTACAGATGTGCGTTTAACAGCTGTAATGTCTTTAGCTACAGTGATAGGACGTGTGAAGAGCACGTGACACCGCTTTCACTAACTTTAAGTGAGGAGACACCAGCTTCGGACTTCCACAGCAGCACCAACTCACTGCTGAATGCTTCAGGATTCGGGTTTCACAGGTACATCCTACACCATGTGGACGCTATTACTCGGAGTATTAATTCTCTTAAAAGGAGCGATTTGCACGTCTGAATATAACTTTAGCGGAGTTATCAGAAACTTTGTTGTGGGAAACGATAAACTGTTTGTTGCTACTGACTCTAAGCTCTACCAGATGCGGTATGATCTCGTAGAGGAAAAGGTAAAAGTCATATCCAACAGTACGTACCAGAACACACTGGGCATCCTATTGCCTTTCGAGTCGAACAGAACTCTGATCATCTGCGGCACTTCGGATTGCGGCTACTGCGAGTTGCTGGATATAAGCGATATAAGCCGCACTATCTACACGGAGACCACGCTGCCGTTTGGACCGCGTCTGAACGAATCATCTGTCTCTTTCCTCGTCGATTATACTTCTAACAGTAATGGTACATACATGTTGGTGGGGAGAGAACATGATGAGCTCGAGGCTGACGGGTGTATAGTGGATGTTGGTGTGACACTGCGCAACACTCTCCAAACTCAGCCAGGAGACATTTTTTCTAAAACAGCAGATGCAATTGAAGCTTACATCAAACTGACTGGTGTTAAGTGGGTAGATGGTTTCCAGGTATCTTCCCAGTTTGAATCCTACCTCTTTGCTAATAATGTTTTACGCAGGGAAGTAGTTTTACTAAAGATGGTAAACAGAGGCAATAAACCAGATATAACCAAGTCTCTGAAAGTTGCAACTTTACACTGCTGTAAGGACCTGTATCGCCACAAACTTGTGTCTTCAACCCATGTTCTGTCAGAATCTTCTAATTTATGGGTGGGAATATTCACTGCAGAACTTCCACAGCACCCCGAGAACACTGTTTTGGCTATTTACAACGTTACAGCGCTCAGGCCAGGGAAACCTACTCAAGACTTCCAGTGTCAGCCATCATGTGTCTCACAGGTTTGAAACGTTAAAAAAAGTCCTATATTTTGTCCAGTTTAAAACATACTAACATACAACTGTTTGCGCAACCTTGTCTTGTTTCTGTAGGAAAATATGGCTACTGAAAATCCTCTTGCTGTGGTGTTTAAACACAGTTCAATGACATCTGTGGCAGCAAAAAGAAAGGGATCCTGGACGGTGCTGTACATTGGTACTGCAAACGGCCAATTGCTAAAGGTCTGATTTTTAACCCTTTTTTTCTCTTTTTCTCGTTCGCTCTCATTCTCTCTTTCTCCCCTTATACAACCACATAGGGTCAGGCAACACATTTTTAGGAAAGCTAAAATGTATGATAAATTTTAAAGGATTGGAGATAATGCAAAACAAACAACAAAACCCACACTGTCCTATGTCATGTGCAGTTATTATATGCAATAGTACTTTATCACAGTGTACTACGCCTTGTTTTTATGTGCTGTGACAGCTTGTACTGGACACAGAATTTAGATCTTCCTGTGCAAAAGTGCTGTACAGATCTGATGATGACACAATGGTGTTTCCCAAAATGTATTTTGATCCAGTGGATCCCAATTACATCTACATGGCTTTGAGAAATCAGGTGAGTTTAAGTGGGCACTAAATTTCAAACTGTGATTAGTGATTTTGAATACACTGCTAAAATTGAAATTTAAAAGGCAGGACGTAAGTTAAACAGTTCAATAGAGCAGTTTTGCGTGTGTATGTTTCATAGATTAAACGTGTTGCAGTGTCTCAGTGTGGTATATACGACACACTAAGAGCATGCCTTGGCAGCATGGATCCTTTCTGTGGCTTTTGTGGCATCACAGACAGGTAAAATTTGCACCCACAACAATGGGGGTGGGAGGTTGGTGCAGACGGTGCACAAACTTTTAAACAAACTTTATTGCAATACGAAAATCATTCAAAATCAAGAGGATTTTAGAATAAAGTCTAGGATAAATGTAGTTCAAGCTGCCAGGGAAGATATTATCACTCTTTACTGCAGAGAGCATAAAAGCATCTCAGGAAGAACAGTGCACTGAACCCTAAAGCAGCTAAAATACAACAGCAAAAGACCAAAAAACAAAAGCAGGGTTCATTCTGCCCAGTAGTGGCAGCTTAGCGGTCATAAAGTTGATCCCATGACCTAATTTCCAGATATTTTTGTGTACAACCAGTAACTGTTCATAAAATATCACCAAAAAACTATAGCTTTTAAAACTAGTCTATTAAAGTATTAGTCTATTATTTTTTAACCTACTGTCCCTGCCGGCATTATTGCATGTTCACAAATTTCACCCTTAGAATCTAGTTGCCAGCAGCATTGAACTAAAATAAAGACTCAAATAAACCTGAATCAGTTCTATAATTACAGTATTGTATTCCAAAAGTAGGAAATGGCAGCTCAGTGATTAGGGTGTTGGACTGCTGATCGGATGATTGTGGGTTCAATTCCCAGCACCAACAAGCTGCCACTGCTGAACTCCTAAGAAAGGCCCTTAAGCTGGAGAGGGGAGTTCTGCAAATGGCAGCAATATAAATGTATTTGATACAGTATGTTCATTCTTTCACTCCAGTTGTGGTTGTTTACACACTCTCACTTTCACCCCCACTCAGCTGCCCAGGTCCCCAGTATAAAGTCTGAATTTAGAAACTATTGATTTACATTTCCTATATTGTCAGGGGACTAAATGATAAAAAAATATATATAAAATATATATATACAAGATGGAGAAGAAGCGGAAAGCAGTCTAATGTAATAGACAGTGAGTGCAATTCAAGAGTGAATGAATGAAATGTATACATAAATACTGACATACACACGCATACATTTGGCTGCTGATCAAGACAGTGAAAGCGTTTTTTCTTTTTCACACTTCTAAGGAAATGCAGAGCAGTTCTGGAAACCATGGAAAGAAAATGTGTTATTGAGGCTTTGTTTCTCTCTGTTTGAGAGTTTATTTTCGTTGTTAATGATAAACCTTTAATTTGTGTGACATATTAGAATACATTCTATGACTTCTGATATATATTTTATATTATAGAACATGACCAAATTTTTTTCCTATTCATGATATTCCACTACGTTATTGGTGGTTACATGACATAAGGGTGTAAATTGTGTCTTCTCATATATTTCGTTTACTCGTTTAGTTGCTCTAGGCAGGAGGAGTGTTTAATCTCACCCTGGATCTCCAGTTCAAAGAATTCTTTTCAGAAAGAGCTGATGTTGTTTCAGGTGGTTTCTGTGTTAACTGGAGAGGTAAATCCGACTAAATAAAATATCAAATCCATTTAAAGAAAAATACAATTCCTCTTTATTTTCATCTTTCTTTCTTTAATTGATTGTTGTTTACGCTCAGATTATTCTGAACCTACACCTGCACCTGGAGGCCACAAAGGAGCTTCCTTTAACATGTGATTTTAAAGCAGGAACTTTACATCTGTGTAATAGATTTAATACTACAGTTCCAATTGCACAAATTCCTAAATGCTCCTGCAGTTTCCCTGAAAAGCAACTGTCTAATAAAGGTGGGTATTTTTAACAGTATTATTTAGGGCTGTGTAAAAATACCTGTACAGATAACTATAACAATATCGATATTCTAGTATCCCTACATATTGAAATAAAGCTTTAAACTGATTTTTGTTAATTTGTGTTATTATTTAATAAAAACCCTCAGTTATTGTCTCAGAATGAGGCATTTGTATTTGTTGTATTTGTTGTATTTTAAGCTATTTGTACAACATTATGTATTGTGCTGCAATACATCATGATATATTGTATTCCACATATTGTGATATGTTTCCTATTGTGAAATATGAATCCCAATTAGTATTGGCCCTGTACCAATACTCTGCATTAGTACTATTTAGAATTTTATGTATAATATTACATTTTTATTGTGCATAAATTGAGTTTGCCTAACAGTATTTAACTCTCAGGTCTCAAGACGACAGTGACAGTTACTATCGGTAATCAGACCTTGACAGAGAGCCTGAACCTGAGGAGCTGCCCAAACATTACACAGAATACTCCATCAGATGATCAGTAAGATAATTCCTTAATAAAACGCAAAAATATTAACTAAAACCAGTTTTGTAAGGCAATTATCATTTGGTTTAAGGCCATCTCAGAAAATACATTTTGTATTCATCAGAATACAGCCAAGCCCTAAATTACTGAAGGTCTGTATGGAAAACATGTCCAGACTTATTTACTAACAGGATTAATGAAGGATTGTACTTTTAAATCTTATAAAACTGCAACTTTCTGCCTGCTTGTTTGCACTTTTTTTAACTTTAAATTGCAAAAGAATGCTTTTTAGATTATAGTCATCATTTTTTTATTTGATATAATTGTTTTTAATAGTTTAGGTTAATAATCAGTTTATCTCGTATTCAGCTCTGACTGTACTGTCGGTGTAGTATAGGCTAATACTGAAGATTTACTAGAGATTCTATAGAAATTAAACTCCAATAGAAAGTCAGTGGTCTAATTTAGTGTGATGTGTATTAAATCTTTAGATGTGCAGCCTGTGTCTCTGCTGGGTGTTACTGGCACAATGATAACCAGACCTGTAGCTGGACTTCCATACCTGCTCCGTATCTACACATACAGGCGAGTCCACATATTACAATAGCATGTCTTACTATTGTCTATATTTTGGTTACTACAGCTAAGTACTGGAGAATCGTTTTGTTCTATGTAAAAAGTTACGTACCCCATACCACCTGCACTTACTGGTTTCTTCAGTTTTGTTTTGGTTTTTTTTGTTCCTTTTCTTTTACTGTTGCATTATGGAGTCTTCATGCTAGTTCTGGGTTCCTGTTTGTTTTTTTTTATTCGTAACTAAATATTTCACCAAACTATTCTGTGATTAAAATTTGAATATTAGTAAAAGGCATTTTAAAGTACATCTTTACTCTCTATGCAGGATGTATGCAAGGACACTTCATCTGATAGAAATGTCAGGGTAAGTAAAACACTTGTGGAAATGTGGTGTCTGTTGGGGAGGAGGAAGTTAGGTTTACTGAAAGAGGAATTGGGGTTGTGTTCCTTTTATAGATTTCTTTAGATTTTGTTTTTCTTTTGGAAAGATAATTGATTTATCTTTGTCTATGCCTTTAGTAATCAAAAAGGTATTAACATTTTATTTCTAATTATTTTTTAACTTCTAATGGCTTTTTGCAATCTCATGTAACTTCTTTTCTTGTTACAGCAGATGCTCATTATGAATATTGTTAATTTATTAGATCGTTTAGTATATACTGTAGCTGATTTATATTTAATTTCTTTATCTTTCTATCTTTTTACTTGTAAGTCACTAATTAGTCAAGTGACTAATTTATTTATTTATCTAAGATATTTAGGGTAAGTAGAAGTAAGAAGTATTCCAGTGGTATTCCAACTTTGACTGCAAGTATTCCAAATTTGACTGCAAGATTTAAAAAAAACATTGTTTACTGAATCAGTCTAAAAAAAAAAAGAAAAATAGGGCAGCCATGACAGAAGTCTGATATGAGCCCTAGAGGCCTTTCCTATACAATCTGTTTTAATTGCTTCGCAGTTTTAATGCGAGATGTTTTATTATTTTTTTTTCATGCTGTCGTTAACACAGATTTAAATGCTTAATCTATTTATCTATCTATTAGCCAGAGATCCTGTCTGTGTGGCCTAATGAAGTCTCCATCCATGGCAAAAACAATGCGGTGATTAAAGGAAAGAATCTGGAACTGGTTGTGAAAATTCGCTTTAAGGATTATATGAACTGCATTTTAAATGAGTGAGTGCTGCTGAATGTCTGTGTGCCTGTGCTCATGTGTTTGTATACAGATTTTAATAATGTTTTGTGCAATAATCCTAAGGACACCAGTGTTGGAGCGCTCTAACACCACACTTAAGTTCTTCATACCTAGTGGAAACAAAGAAGTCGCGAGGGTATGTGTGGTAACAGCGGATGGACGTTGTCATAGTAATGCCACTATAAGATATAACTCCCAGCCCACTTGTACGGAACTGCAGCCTAGAGTTACCTGGTCCAGGTAAAAAAAATCCTTCATATGGGTTATTACATTTTCAAAAAAAAAAAAAAAAAATCAATTACCTCAGAATTTTAATACCAAGAATTGAAACTCAACACCAGGACGAGTAAAGAAAAAAGGAAAAGAGAAATGTTCTTCTTAGATAGCTTCAGCTCTAAGGAGAATCTCTGCCCTAATTTTAAATAGTAAAGTTAACTAAAGATCAGTCATGTGACGGGGCAGGTTATTTTGTCAATTCAGTTGTATGGCTTAGTAGTAACCTCCGGAAAACATTACTGACTAGTTTTACTTCATTTTTACCTCATTATTACTAGAAATAAGCATATCTGCTTGAAAAGTGAAACTAGCTCTAACTTTATGTAGCCAGATTAGACTCACTGTTTTCTGTATGACTGTAACATGGTTTTTCGGGATCTGCTGGTCTGTGATTAAATGTGTTATTGTCCATATCTTATTTAGTGGTGAAAGAAAAATTAAAATGCTTGGAAGCAATTTAGAGTTTGTGGATGCAGTCAGAATTCATACATCTTCCAAAGAGACCATCCTGAACTCAGATAACAAGGTATGAATTACACTACTGAAAGGCAAACACTGTAAAAGCAAACATGGAACACACAGAGAAAAAGACAGGAAGTGTTGAGGGGCCCCTGGTCTTACATAGCCAGACCTTCAGACTGATGGCAGAAGGTCTGGGAATCCTGGGAGTTTAAAAGGCTGAGACCAACCAAATAGGATGCATGACAGACAGGTGAAGCAACCAAAGATGTTTCGGTTTGAGCCACGTCATGTTTAGGGGTGTCACTAAATGCCTCAAGCTAAACTCTTGATTGTTTTCGAAAACAGTCTATACCTTTAACCTTGCATACTTTTAAGAATCCAGCATTTAAATGATCTTGATTAAAATTCATTGCCACCTATGTAAACATAACAGTGGACCATTAAACAATGTGGCACACACATCTCCTGAAAATTTTACGTTTAGCCAGCAGTACATGCAATTTCTGTTAAAATGATTAGACTATTATTTAGGTGTGATGTCATAGCTAATGACCCTGTAAAATGACCATGTAAAAAACATCCTAAAGCCCTGTGCACCATATTTAAAATAAAAGTCCTAATAAAAGTAACAGTTGAACAATATTAACATAACAGAAAATGCTAATGGACAGACATTTTTGGGATTGATGTTAACAAACTAGTATTGAGCTATTCGTTGATTAAAAAAAAACTCAAAGCACTGATGTTTGTTGATCTGTAGGGAGTACATCATTTTTATACTATAATTATTATAAAAGGTACAAGATGGGATTTAAATTGTTTAACACAACATTTGATTCAATTTGCTTTTTAATGGCAGAATCAAGCACTATGACAGTAGTATGTGCTGTGAACTAACAAACCTGTTACACAGACCACCATAGCAGTTTGCTTTCATCTTATTGTCTTTTATATTTTTCTAGACCTTTTGGTTTTACACTCCCAATCAGAAAGAATTCAATGATGCTGGGCCGTTTACTGTCTCTCTCAGGGTGGCCAACTCAACAGTGGTCTGTGCAGGTAAACTTGCCTACCATCGGGATCCGGAATTCACCAGCTTTACTACCTCTAAGGTGGTTCATGATGTGCTGGTCACTATACAGGTAGGACAAATCCATATGTAAAGCCATGAGAAAATGTTATTTGGTTTGGCTTATGCTATTAGTTTTGGCTTATAAATAAATTTAAATGCATATTTACTAGAAAAGTGATTAATTTACATTCACAATCCAGCAGGTTTAAGCAGGAGAAATAAATCCTTTATTTACCAGGACACAAGTGTTAGAGAAATAAGAAAAAATAAGATGAGATGAGATAGAACTTTATTGATTTATTTTTTTGCCAGTAACTGCTAAAAGTGCAGTTTGGCCATTCCTAGTCTAAAATAACTGTTCACAGAGGTTATGATAAATAAAAATATATAAGTATGTGTTATAAATATATATATATATTTAAGTAAGAAGCTTAATATCCACACTTTGGTGTGAACAGCCATGTGCGAGTGTGTTTAATATTGGCTTTGTCAACATTTCAAAGGATCAGTACTCTCTTATCAATAATAAGAATGTGATATTATATGATATTATTGCAAAACATATTTACACCTGTAATTCTTACTAACAGTAACTCAGTAAATCTTATAATGCTATAAAGAGGTTATTATCAGCTTATGTCTGCACTGGTTCAGGCTGCTCATATTTACATTTACAGCATTTGGCAGACACCCTTATCCAGAGCAACTTACATTTATCTCTTTTATACAACTGAGCAATTGGGGGTTAAGGGCCTTGCTCAGGGACTTAACAGTCATGGCTCAGTGAAGCTGGGAATTGAACCCACAATCTTCGGGTTGGTAGTCTAACACCTTAACCATGAACCACCACTTCCTTGATTTGCACCAAAGCACTTGTTTTGTGTTCTGATCTTGATTTGCAATACTATGCATACTTTAATGCTGTGTCATGTACACTGTAATAAAGTGTCTGTGTCTTTCTTTATTACTTTTTCAGAAAAAAGAAGATCATTTGAATATAAGTGAAGAGGATCTAAAGGTGTGGGGTTTACAGGAAGAGAAAAATTTGGAGTGTAGAGTAGAGAAAGTTAAATCCAGTGCTGTGATCTGTAAGATTTCTGGAGAAAAGGACAGTGAAATCACGGTGGACTCACTCAGGGTAGGACTTTATTTTTTAACTGTTATTTTGCAATCCTGCTTTTTGCTCTGCTAAATAATGATGTACTTTTATGTTTTGTTCTATTGTAGATTGAGTTTGGCAATGTTAGCAAAATTTTGACACCTGATCCTCCGAATTTTATATATATACTGGTCACATTGATAGTTTTGATTGTTCTTGGTGCTGTTGGTGAGTAATGTACTGACACAACTGTTGATTTTTGCTTGATTATTTTTTCTCGGTTACTGGTTTCAGCCTGATGCTTTGATATTTGTCTTTTGGTCTAGCTGGAGTATTAATTCTCCGCAAGAGCAGACGGCAGATGAATGCACAAATGAATGAGCATCTGGAACTGCTGGAGAATGAAATCAGAAATGAGATCAGACAAGGTAAATTCCACTGTTAGGACTGTATAGTATACTGTAGCTCTATATTTGCGACATGTGCTAAAAGGAATTTTCTGCATAGGAATTTATGGTATAATTATGGCTTTATTTAACACATCAATTTCCTTTCTGGTAAAAAAATATTGTGTTGTATACTGCTGAACTTTAAGGTTAGTTGAAAAGATATCCTTTACTTAATTTAAAATAGACTCCTGATTATAAAGTGACGATTTCCTCTTTCGTTCAGGATTTGTGGATTTGCAGACAGAGAGATCAGAGCTGGTTGAAAATGTTGGCGCCATTCCGTACCTAGATTATAAACATTTTGCTTTAAAAATATTCTTTCCTGAGGTTTGTGGGTTCTAATTGTCTGATTATCTGTGTGTCACTTTGAATCACTTATATTTTTTGTAGATATGGGATGTAATTGGTATATTTTGTCTTAAATATAGGGAGGGCCTTTAGCAAACCAGATGGTCAAAGAAATTGGCCAGGTAAGAAACGTTTTACTAAAAAGTCTTATCAACATATTACAAACATGGAAACATGATTTAGGGATTTTTTCATTTCGTATATTTGCAGCTTGAACTAAATTTTGTAATGAAGTTTATAGAAACACTCCACTATCTAAGAATAACAATTTTGTGTATGTGTATTAGTTAACTAATGTACACAAGTTTTCCCTCCACTGTACAAACCTGACCAGAGGTTTAATACCAACCTGCTCAATTATG
Source organism: Bagarius yarrelli (assembly GCA_005784505.1). NCBI lineage: Eukaryota > Metazoa > Chordata > Actinopteri > Siluriformes > Sisoridae > Bagarius > Bagarius yarrelli. The sequence goes on along the minus strand of VCAZ01000001.1, from coordinate 15,548,785 downwards.
CGTATAATTAGGAAGTTCTGTATTTCTGGGATTAAGCACGTTACTGTATAAAGTTTTGTAGCAGTTGTAACACCTGTCCCATGTTTGAAAAGTAGTGAATATTCTTTTGTGATCTAAATTAAAAAGATGGCACTGATGTGTTCTAATCAGGATGCAGTGAAGACAGAGATGGATGAGAGATGCCAAGCGTTCTTCTCACTCATTCGAAATCAGAGATTCCTCACATGCTTTCTTTATGCTCTGGAGGAGCAAAAAAGCTTCAGCATAAAGGACAAGTGAGTCGCACAGCACAGGCTACAGAAACCCAGAAAGAGGAAATTGCAGTTGTGGTCTTTTTGGTCATTTGCATTTTGAATGCTATTCAGTTATTTTGGCCACAATTTGTCACAATGTCTGTATATAATATTCAACATAAACATTATGGAGGTTATACATGATGGATTATAAACAGGTTTTTAGCTCTTTTCCTCTGCCACTGAGGAGATGGTAAACGTGTCACTCTGCTTCTTAGATGTACAGTGGCATCGTTGTTGACTGTAACCCTGCATAGTGACCTGCCCTACCTCACCCAGCTGATGGAGGAGTTACTCCAGAATCTAATGGATCAGCCCAGCAATGCCCAGCCCAAACTCTTGCTACGGCGTACAGCGTCTATCGTAGAAAAACTTCTTACCAATTGGATGTCTGTCTGTCTGTATGGCTTTCTTAGGGTCAGTCTTACGTTTAATTACATGTCCATTTATCAATATCTGCTTCATTTTACACTGCTAATCTATTAAACCTAATGTTCGTATATCCTCTGTGATTATTTTACAGGAGTCGGTTGGTCAGCCACTTTTTCTAATGATATCAGCTTTAAACCAGCAGATTTCTAAAGGACCAGTGGATGCAGTGACTGAGAAAGCACTGTACACACTGAATGAAGACTGGCTCCTATGGCAGGCTCAGGGTTTCAACTTCAGCCATCTGGTTTGCTTCTTTTTTTATGTCCTGCTATTTCTGCATCTCTCATTTGTTATGGATGCTTCCCTTTTTGACTTTCAGTTCTCTTTGACTTTTGTAATTGCAGTTTTTGTAACTTTGTAACCTGGTTACTGGTTACTTTTACCCTGGTTTTTGGTATTGCATGGTGTAAAATATGTTAAAAGGAATAGAAAAAAATAGTAAATAGTAAATCAAAAATAAATAAAAATTGCTGTTTTAATAAATAAATAAATAAGCGATCTTTGTGGTAGGGCAGCACATCTAATGACTTGTCTTGCCATGTGTGAATGTGTGAAGTTGCCAGCAAAGCACTGTACATTTAAAATAAACTGTCAAACTTATTTACGAAAAAGTACTTTATTAAGTACAAAATAAACATCAGACACATTTGCTCATTTATAATTCTAAAGGACCCTCAAAAAGGCAATTTATAGTTGATAAGATTAAAATTCAAAAGTTCTCATCTCTAATGCATTCAACAACCACAACCCGAATTTGAGTTCACAACTCAATCACACTATTTAGTTTCATCCAGCTCATACAGTGTTTCCTTTGTAGTCTGGTTGCTCATGTTATGTCAAGCAGCTTCTCTTTTCGCTTTTGCCTTATTTATTACAAAGCTTATGAGATGTATTTCTATATTTCTGTAAAGTTGAATTGTAACAATATTTTTACAAGCATTATATAACTAACATTGAATTAAATTTAAATAAATATACAAGGACAGCCAAGTCGTTAATTAATAATTAATAATAAAATTGACCGACTTCAATAAAATGTTGTGTGGATGTTCTACCATATAATACCAATGAGAACTGCTGACATTATTCCTTTTTCTATACTATAAGGCTTGATAATGGGGCAACAGAAGCTCAACTTTAGCTGAGAGCTTCTGACCAGAATTTCACTGCAAGTGGACCTTCTTAAATTGTTACCATATTCTTTTAACTTTTGAAATTATGTAAAAACGTAAGGTAAAAATTGGAAAGTGGTAGCGCCGTGGTTAAGGTGTTGGACTGCTTGCTGGTAGATCAAGATTTGATTTCCAGCACTACCAACTTTCCACTGCTGGGCGACTAAAAAAAGGCATTTAACCCAATTGCTCAGTTGTATAACTGAGATAAATGTAAGTCGCTCTGGATAAGGACGTCAGCCAAATGCTGTAAAATGTAAAACAATCTCTTTTAAGATTAAACTAAAAAGCGGACACATTCGTTTGATCAGTTAAATCCAAAAATGTGGACACTTTAGACGTCTGTATGAATCCTTTACTGCTTTAATGCTAAGTGATGCAGATTTCATTCGAGTAACACGTATAAAGTTATTATAGCTATTAATTCTGCTTCACGTTCTCCTGTGTGTTACAGAAGCTGAAGGTGCTGTTTGCTGTAGGGACGGAGGGAGAAGTGAGTGAGCCGCTGGAAGTAAGTGTCCTGACATGTGATACAATAGATCAGGTGAAGGACAAAATCCTCCAGACCTTCCAGCGCAAGTTCGGCTTTAGATTTACTCAACAACTCCGAGATCTTGGCATTGGTCAGTATATAATACTGTAAATTTTATAGTGTTACAATTTTACTTTACATTATTCTAAAAGTGCAAAGTAATTTGTTATAGTAATATACACTGAAAAAACTCATAGATTGAGTTATTTTCCAATTCCACTTAAAGATTTTCTCCTGTACACTTTTAGCTAAAAATCGAATGCAATAACGTTACTGTCCGATTTTAAATAATGATTATGATCAATCATGATTAAAACATATTGTATCGTTATTATTATCATCATCATCCATATCAGTATCTGTCCTAAACACAGGCCATATTATCTGCTCTTACATCCATCAGGAAATAATCGCTAATAATAGTGTTACTATAGTATAGTAATAGTGTAGTAGGGCTGTATGTGGTTGTGATTGTATTAAGCAATTATCACAACAAAGTGACTTCCTAAACCATTTTACTCAATCAAAGTTAATAAGATGTTGTGTGGATGTTATACCATCGCAGACCAATGAGAACATAACCGAGTCTAAAATATTGTTGTGGTATAAAAACAAGGGATTGCCTGATACACATCCAACTTAACCTGTATTATAAAAATGTCGAAGTGGGTTATTACTATCAGAAATGATCTAGCAGGCAAGTGCTTACTGTACCTGATTGTGTTCTGTTTTTTTATACACTGAAAGAATATATGAAGGAAGGAAGTTATATGCCTTTGGAGGAAGTAGATGGAAGCTCAGAGGTGCAGGGGGAGGTGACCATGCTGAACACTCTGAAGCATTATGAAGTAAGTATTATTGACACAGCTATACACAGATTTGAGGGGAAATGACACCTACTGTACTTTCAGATCATCACATAAATTATTATATCGACTACTTTGGAACTTTCTTTACAAACCCTCAGTAGAGATTTTACAGTAAAGCACCGGTGTAAGACTATCATCTTTTTTTTTTATTTTACAGATCCCAGATGGAGCTTGCTTAAAAGTAATCACCAAAAAGGTTCATGCTCCTCTCAGTCCACAGATTAGCTTGAAAGGTAAGATTTTACACAAGCCAGGTCTGGTTGAGGTCGGTTAATGCCTCATGCCTTCATGCTTATACACTTTTTATAGCAACATATTCTGTGAATAGACAATAACCAAGTGAATCTTTATTATAGTATAGAGTAAAGATGCATTTATAAAGCAATACGTTTTTTTGTAATTATGTTCATTTGGCCATGTATAACAATATAACAATAGATGATATAAACACAATGATAAATATTTACTTGCCATATGGTTAAAATGGCATATTTACTTTTATCATTTATTGTAAAAAAAATTATGCCTCTTGAGTCGCCTCGTGTTGACTTTATGCAGTTTCTCCTCTGCTCATGTGATACGTGGTGTATAACTATAAAATGCGGACTTTTTAGAATCATTATCATTAAAAGTTTTTAGGCTTAAACTTTGCAAGATAATTTGATCAGAATGTTGAACTGTTTTTCTTTCAATTTAGGAGCGATTCATATTCAAATCAATTCATGTAATATACTTTTGAGTAAGCAAGACTTATTATATATCATGAGATTTGTCTTGTGTTAATTAATATTTATAATTAGTTTGCTGGTGCATTACACCATAAGACATTATGTAAGCCAGTGGTCCCTGAAAACAGACACCTGAACCACTGTTAATAATCCGCAAACCTAGACAAAATTCAATTTTACTAATAAATGGAAACACACTCATTAACTATAAATGCTTTACTGTTTGTTTTACTAAAGGAGATTTTATTTGATATTTAATATTTTATTGTTACAGATGATAAGAACTTCACTACAAAGTATTTTCACTTGGTGAGTCTTAACAACAACCAAGCAACCAAACATACTGTGTTTTATTATGTAAAAAGTTATTGTATGGTTAAGTTAGTATGGTCAAGTTAATGTATGGTAAAATGGATGAGAGAGTAATTGTAAATAGGTTTTCTGTTTACTTTAAATTTTAATTGGAATAAAAGATTTTAACTACATCATTTATACACCTACAGGGAATCCACCTTCCTTATTTATTGATTATTTACATTTAAACTTGGCTTTGTAAGGAAGCCTCTTTACTTTTTGTTAAATTATGTCTCTGGAGAGATAAAAATATAATAAATATTAATATATTAATATTAGATAAATCCATGTTTGTTATTCCGTAGTATTACCTTTACTGGTCTTTTATAAAGCTCTCCAGACAAGGAGATGTGGGGGAAAAGATTAAGGGAAGTGGTAGATCAGCAGGTAAGATGTTGTACTGTATATCATCAATTCATGGTTTTAATTCCAAGCACTACCAAGCTACCACTGCTGGTCCCCTAAGCACCTCTTAACCGTCAACTGCTCAGTGCGTTAAAAAAAAGATAAGCTAAATGTAAGTAACTCTGGATAAGTGCCAGAAATGTAACTGTAAGTACAATCTGCAGATTGACCCAGACATCGACACGGACCAGAGCAAACACCCAGAGAGGAAAAAACTGAAGCTCAAAGAGATTTATCTCACCAAATTACTTTCTACTAAGGTAGGACATAGGTGCAACAATTAACTGTTTCAGTTAACGCCTTAATTCTTCTTTTTATTCTGTTAATTGTGCTTATTTAATTTTTGAGTTATAATCTTTATTACCAATGTATAGTGCATTTGAGTCTGCTTTTCAGACAGTTTTTCAAACACTGGTGGCTGTAATGCCCTTATAAAAATATAGAATATTTGAAAAAGCACTGCAAATACTGCAAACATAATCATCTTCTTTAAACTTGAAATGCAGGGGCATACACACACATATCCGTTCAGACATGTGACACTCTTGTGACATACACTTGAGCTGCACATGCATTGTGTCAGATTGTCTAAGTTCAAATCCAGCACAACTCTAGTAAAAACCAAGACTCAATATATTCTCATTTTTTACAGTTTCACACAGGTCATATCATCACCTGTTTCTTTAGGCAAGTCACATAAAGAGTCTGCTTTCTTATAAGTAATGTTAAACACTGGACTGATTAATGTTAGCTTTAATTCATCGTACAAGTTTTAACTGTCCAGAATATTTCTAAAATTGATTTAATGAATTTTAAAAGATGTTGATCAGCGTATTATCATTATTAGAACTAGTTTGAAAGCACACCTCTGGCTGGATCAAAAAGCCTAACTGAAGAGCCAAAGCAGAGTAGGAGATAAGATCTTCTTATAATTTAAATACCTTTCAACATTTCCGGACATATCCACAGCTGAAAGAAGCGTGCTCAATTACAGAAGTCTTAGAATGTTTGCAAACATTGCAATACTTTAGGGTCAGAACAGCCAGAGCATTGTTTGGCATTGGTCTAGTCTGATGGGATAGCTTATATATATATGCATTGTGTTGTGACATTACATGGCCAATTAGCCAGTGAGACTTCCCCCATATCTCCTTGCAGGTGGCAGTGCACACCTCTGTGGAGATGCTCTTTCGCAGTATTTGGGGAATGCCCAACAATAAAGCTCCACTAGCAGTAAAATACTTCTTTGATTTCCTCGATTCACAAGCCGAGAAGAAAAAGATCATGGATCCAGATGTACTTCACATCTGGAAAACAAACAGGTACAGGTCTTGAACATACATAATTTATAATAATAATAATTTATTTAGACATCAGGCTAAAATCGTAAGCTGGAACTACTGACATTGCAGAAGACTTTCAGTGGTTGTTGGCACTCTGGCAGCTTCCTTACCAAGCAGAAAAATGCTAATTTTTGGCAAACCAAGCTAGTTGCCGAACTCTGTGGTTCTGGTCTCTAAGGGTGAATGTGGCTAGGGGCTAGCAGTGAAGAAACATTTCTCAATCAAGGATCCTTTGGCAGATGTACAATGTATATATTTTAAAATGATTCTAAAATAGTTTTTAGGGCTGTGAATTGGCACGGGCCTCACAATTTGATACATATTACAATACTTGGGTCACCATACAATATATTGTGAAAAATGACCAGGGATAAAATAGAGTTATATACAGTACATAGTTCTTTGTATAACAATTCTGGTTCCTTGCCATTTAGAGGCTGTACAGTTTTTAGAAAAAGCATTATAATGTAGTAAAAATACACTTGTGGTGGAACTAAAATGTATATGAAATGAGCAGGGTATGTGTTCTCAGTCCACATGTTGGTCTTGATGTACTGTGACTACAGTGTTCTTTCCCCTCCTCCTCCCTATCAGCCTACCACTGCGTTTCTGGGTGAACATTTTGAAGAACCCCAACTTTGTGTTTAGTGACCTTGAGAAGACGCCTCATCTGGACTCATGTCTCTCTGTCATAGCTCAAGCCTTCATGGACTCCTTCTCTCTCACTGACCATCAACTGGGCAAGGTAACAGATTAATGACACCTTCAACTTTTTTTGCTGCATTACAATTATTTATTTTAGGTATTAGTTTCAGTGGTTGTTTAATTTTAAAGTAGACTGAAAAATGTTAAACAGCTTTCATTTTTTATTACAAAAGTGTGCTCTATATTTGTATTTAGCTGATAACACTGTACATCATCCTGAACAAACCATCCCCACTGTGAAAACATCATATAGTGATAGCATCATATTGTAAGGATGCATTTATTTAGCAGGGACAAGGAAGGGACGAGGAAGCAAGCCAGAGTTGATTAAAAATTGATGAAGCCAAATACAGGGCAAAGTCTGCAAAAGACTTAAGACTGAAATGAATGGTTTAATTCAAAGATTATTTGTATGTTAGAAGGTCCCAGTTAAGAATCTTTGACAAAATTGCCGCTTACAGATACTCTTAATACAATCTGACTAAGCTTGAGCTGTTTTACAAAGAAAAATGGGCAGAATTATCCCTCTCTATATGTGCAAGGCTGGTAGAGACATACCCCAAAAGACTTGCAGCTGTAACTGCAGCAAACGGTGGTTCTATGAAAGTACTGAATACAAATGCACACCACACTTTTCAGATTTTTATTATAAAAAATTTTAAAACCATTTATTATTTTCCTTTCAGTTCACAATCTATTACACAAAATACCAACAAAATACATTTACGTTTGTGGATGTGAAAAAGTGCAAGGGGTAGAAAAGCATTCGCAGGGCATTGTAGCAATGTGCAAACACATGTCATAGCATTTCAAAGCTTCAGGCAAGATGGTGGACAAGAGCATCAATACAGCTCACAATCGTGGTAGTGTTCCTTACCGCACAATTTAATCACACAGTTTAACTTGACCTTTTACTTGTTTACTACTGATGTGCTTGTGAGAAAGAAATGTGTATTTTTCTCAGCATTTTAGAAAGCAGCACCCACATACTGTATATAGCATTCAAACAATGCGGGCTTGGAAACAACAATCAAACCCTCTAAATTTTAATGGGCAACACTGTTTAAGACAGTGAGCTGAGTCAGCTAGCCATGTTCATCCCAAACACACACTGCTCTAAACGCTATTACTTGTACTTCCTTATTTGTGACAAGGAAGTGTGAAAACATTTAGCTGCAACAGTTTCTGTGAAATTAGCTCTCAGAAACCCCATCCCTATAGCAGTCACACAGAGCTTCCTCTTGAACTTCTAAGGATTTCACATAATCCTATTTTTACACTAAGTAACACCCCAACGACTAACTTACTGCTAATTTCACATAAAAACTGTCTTCTGTCTTTTCTTGACATGAACACAGCATGCACCGACCAACAAGCTTCTGTATGCAAAAGACATTCCTCAATATAAACAGGAAGTGAAAACATACTACAAGCTGGTGAGGGATCAGCAACCTGTCAGCACTCAGGACTTTGAAGTGTTTCTGCAAGAACAGTCAAAAGTATGCCGCACACACTAACTGTATACAAATATACACGTTAATTATATTAAATAGGGCGGTGTATTGGCAAGAGCCTCAAGATACAATATAATGATGAAATATTTCTAAAACAATGGCCGTATGTGTCAGCGACAACTAAAGGCGAGGAGTAGGAAATCGTTTGACACACACTGAGAATTTTATTTAAATATTAACATAAATCAGTTTAAAACATAAATTCAATATGTATCAATAGAAGAGGTTAGAATATCGATACTCTAATGCTGAAATAAATATTGCGATAGTTGGCTGTATTAATATTTTTATACAGCTTTAATGTTTAATGATTATTGCCTAGCACAGCATATATGCTAATTTATTGCTTAAATATTACTTACTATTGTGTGTTTTCTCTGCCACAGAAACATGAGGAGGAATTTAATGAACCTGCAGCACTGCGAGAGCTTTACAAGTACATGGAGCGCTATTTCACTGAGGTGCAAATATTGATTTATTGAGTTGATTTTATTATATATTTTTTATTTCTAGATGTTTAAATGCTATCAAAATGTTGGTTCCTACGACAGTAGTTGTCAGTTGCTTTTTTTGGGATTTGGAGGTCTGTGCTGTGGCACATTTTCTATTAGTGGTCGTGGCTATTGTCTATACTGGGGGGGATGTTGGTTGGTTCTAAAGGCACTAAATACTCTAAGAAACTAAAAACCGGCGATATCAGGCTTGCCAGAAGAGATCAGGATTTGAAGTTTATAACCGGCTAATAAACAAATAACTAAAACTAAAATTATAGTTATACAAGCTGTATTTCTATGAAAGAGTAAGCTTGTAGAAAATGATTAGACTGATCCAAACATTTTAAACCTTTTTAGATCATATTTAATACAACTTTTAGGTTTGTTTGCATCAGAAAGTCTGTGTGTGTATGTATATATAAAAACAGAATGAACAATCATCAACTGGACTGATAATATCATGTTTCTGCCCATTTTTTCTGTGTGTTTCTATGAGGCCTTTTAACACTGTGTTTCAATATGAAACAATTTGTTCGTTCCCCAAATTCTGTTTCGGTTTCCATTGTCATTGGTGAGGGAAATATCAGTATGTTCAGTGGTTTAACAGATTTAGAAGTTTAAGTTTGAACCTGTGACTGTAGTACAGAACTGATCTCACAAAATTTGGAACTAAGAGTTTATGCTGTGGTTTTCTGTTTATACAGATTGAACAACATTTAGAGCAAAAGGGCGTCTCCTGTGGACTGAAAGAGGAAATGCATCGTGTGAAGGAGCTCTTTGAAAGTGTTAAAAGGAGCGCGTGGAACTGATCGAAAGTTAAAGATCTGCGAGGACATTTTATTTGATATTTTCCTAATTATATAATTATATAAATGATTTTAATTTCATCTTGTCATGTTTTAAGCAATAATCTGAACAGTGGCTCTGGTGACTTATGCCGGTACAGTGGTTGTATATATTATTATCCCACATTTTCATTTCCGCGGTGTTCATGTGTGTGTCTAGCTCTAGCTAGTGTGTGTGTGTGTGTGTGTGTGTGTGTGAGAGAGAGAGAGAGAGAGAGAGAGAGAGAGAGTTAGATACTCCAGCTGTTTTGTGTGTACACATATTCCAACTAAATCCAGGACCAAAACCAGCCTAGATCATCTTAATAATAATAATAATAATAAGAAGAAGAAGAAGAAACTCCTCACATTAAGCACTGCCACTTTGATTTTCACACCTGGAACACTGATTATTTTACTCCTGAATGCACTTGTACTGTATTAATGTATGATTTTGTTTCGGGAAATGTGTTACTCCCTACATCTGTTTGCATTGTATTTAAGCTTATAAAGTAAAACACATCTCATCTGCGTGTATTCACGCACTTTATTTTTTGGTTGTGTAACAGTCTGGTACTACATCACATAATAGCCCTATATATAACCTCATCCTTTTATTCTAAATATTCTAAATTCTAAATATTCTAAAATCTTTAGTAAATGAAAATGTTAACTGTAATTCAAGAACTATCTCGGTAGTAATATTAACAATTATGTGTGAATACGTAACTGGGGGCGTCGCTTACTGACGTCATTTCCTCCTGCGGCTTGTGGGAAACGAAGCCGGAAGAGAAGCGATTAAGGTTTATACGTAGCACTTTCTTCCTATTAACTATATTTGATGTGGCTTTTACTGTTATTGTTTTTTAAATCCTACGAAAAATGTCAAATGTATTTGTCCTCTGTTTGCTGTTTGTTTATTAGCATCTGGACGAGCTACAGGCTATGTAGTATATCCTATAACGATTCTGCTAGAAACGGGTGGGTTTCAGCAGCAGCAGTGTGTCTACGGAATAACATCTATAACTAAAGTTTATTTATTACACTAGCATGTATTATAATTGTGGTTTTAATGTGTTAACCAGTAAATATTTTGTAACAACACTGCGGTTATATAGCTGTTTGTCTTACACCTTCACAGGTTTCCACATCAGCCTGTTAATAAAATGAAGCCCCTCTGAGTGTGTAAGTTGAATTTGTCTCCTAACATGGAGAAATTTGCTATGAGCTTTGGTGGAGGCCTGAGCAAGAAAGAACTGCTCGAATGTGTGGAGAGTCAGAAGAAGCAGCTCGTCCAGTACCAGAGCCGCTTTAAAGATCTGGTCCAGGCTTATAAGAGTTTAGTCAAGGAGAAGGAGGCTCTGGAAGCTAGCCTGAAAGTGCTGAGCTTGTCCACGCAGTGTCCAGTAAGCAGCGAGCCTGCCGAAGACCATGGATCTCTCCACAGCGAAGACAGTCTGGACGCTGCAGAGTCAGGGGTCGAAAGTGTTGTGACGAGCAGCAGCACTCAAAGTGATAGAGCGGATGAGGATCAGGTCGGTCCCAGAGAAGAAAACGCAGTGTTCCTGCAGTCTGAGAAGAGTGAATTGGAAAATACCGACAGTTTTAGCAGCCCTGCAGCTGTGGAGAAACCTGTAAATTTAACAAACTTAGAACGCCAGATAAACCAACTAAAGTCTCAGCTATCAACATTGACCACCTCTTTGACCACGGTGACACAGGAGAAGTCTCGGATGGAAGCCTCATTCCAAGCCGATAAGCGTAAGATGAAGCACGAGTTGGAGGAGGCACAGGACAAAGCAGAGGAGGAGCGTAAGCAGCACCAGCTCGATCTCCAGGCTGTACAGGAACAGCTAGCAGAGTGCAGAGCACGTATTATTATGCAGCAACACCAACATGATCAACAACAACTTGACCATGGCCACATGCTACGTGAACTGCAGAAGCTTCTGCAGGAGGAAAGGAGCATTAGACAGGATGCTGAACTTAGGTTGGAGGACACCAGGAAAGCCTTTGCAGAAACCATGCAGAGTAAAGACCAGGGGTTAGATTATGAAGAGCAGCTGAAGCAGGTTAGTCAGGAGTGTGAAATGTTGAGGATGAGCCTGCAGCTTCTGGAGGCTGAGAGAAGCAAACCTGAGCAGCGGGTGGTGGAGCTGCAGCAGGAGATTAATGATGTAAAAGCTCACTTTAACCAACAACTTCAGCAGGAGATTCATAAGGTTACGTTTTATCCAGTTGTCTATCGATAAACCACTAATTACTGATATTTGGTGCATGTTTTAATTTTTGATTTCTTATTTGTGCAGGTTGCTCAGGCAGAGGCCCGTTTGCAGGAGCAGGCAAAGCTGGAAGAGCGACGAGTGGCAAGTCTAGAAGAGCGGGTTTCTGAGCTGTCAGCACTGTTGGGTGCCTGTGAGAAGGCCAGGCAGAAGGACCAGCAGAACGCTCATAGGCAACGGGAGCAAATCCTCCAGCTGGATGCCGAGAACAAGGCCCTGGCTATTGCGGCCAGTACTACCAGAACTACCTCATGTGACCTTGATGAAATGAATCTGGATGTAAACACACTAAAGGATAAACTGGAGAAGGTAAAGAAGCAGTTGCAGCTTGTTGCTGAGAAATCTCCAGAACAAAGTTTGGAAATTAAGAGAATAATTGAGGGAACAGAAGGTCAGGATGGCGAGAAGGCCTCTGTTCAGTACTATCAACAGGAGCTGCGGCAGCTGAGGGACGAGTTTGAACGCTACAAAGTGCGAGCGCAGGTGGTCCTGAAGAATAAGAACGGTAAAGACAGCGCACAGACCAAAGAGCTTGAGGAAGCTCGGGCCCAGCTGGCCGAACTAAAGGAAAAGTACATCAATCTGCGGATCCAGTCAGATGAAGCCAACGTAATGCACAAGCAGGAGAATAAAGAGCACCAGCAAGCTCTGGCGGCCCTTCAGCAGGCTCACAAGCAGGACCTGGAAAAGCTGGAGGCTCAGCACAGAGAGAACTTCATACACCTTGAGGAAGAGCTGCACAAACAGAGAGAACGCACCATGGCGCTACTTGAAGACAAGGAGCTCGAGCTTGAGAAACTCAGAGCTGAAAGTATTCAGGGACAGACTGTTCGTTACGATGCAGCTGAGAGAGAATTAAAAGAGGGAGTTGAGTTCGAAAGTGACAGTGCGCCTCATGAAGAATGTGAGATGATTGCTCACACTCTGAAGCTAGCCAGCCCTCCAAAAAACAATTTGCTACTCTATACTGAACAGCTGGCTCGGAACGAGGTAGAAATTTCTGCTTTGCGCAGACAAAAGCATCAGCTGGAGGAAGGCTTGCATCAGCTACAGGAGAAGCTGTTCTCTAGTGAAGAGCGGCACAAAGAGGAGATGGAGGGGATGCGGGCACAGCTGGATAAGAGGATCCGAGACCAAAGCAGAGATGGTGCTAATATGGAATACCTGAAGAATGTCATCTATCGATTCCTCACACTGCAGGACTGGAAGGGACGTCAGCAGACGCTCACGGCCATCTTGACCATCCTGCACTTTAGCCCTCAGGAGAGGCAGGCTGTGATGAAGCAGCAAGGGCAGAGCTGGTGGACACCCAGGAATAGGTGATGCTGCCGTCATTTACAACTTAACTAGTATCTGGTTTCTTTTTTCAAAATATATCAAATAATTCTGATATTCCAAGCGAATGACTTCAAACATGTTTATATTATTTATTGGCCAGTAAATATTAAGTAAATAATTCAAAGTCAGTTGTTTAATTTTCTCTATGTTTATAAGCCGAAATACATACGCTATAGCAATGAATACACTCTTCTTTCAGAAAACCCAAGTTCAGAAAACCCAAGTTATCCTTCTTTGTTTTTTTTTGCTGTGTTGAGATTTATGGTAATAGGTTTATGCGCCTGATGATTTTTGTTTTTACTTTTAATAGTAAGGAACTGGTTCTGATAAGTTCTAATTCTAATCAAACCTGTACATCAACAGCCGCAGTTTTGTGACTTTTTAACATTACCACCTCAGTGCTCTATTAATCCTCCTGTAATAACGCTAGACAATTGTGTCACTATCATGGTGTAAAGGTATCTGTGTAATGTTAATGTACCAATGGATGCTAAAATTCTGCTTATTTTCTTTCAGAAAGAAATTTCAGTGCCTTATTAAATGTATATTTTAAATTATTTCTGTCTGGATAAAAAGCAGCTTTTTCTCCTAATAATATTATGTACAGAGACTGTAAAACAGTAAAAAGACACCATTTTTATTAGAATCATTTTTTTCTCATTAACTCAACAAACACTCAAAGCCGAATGACATTTATTGAAATATAGATAAATATATACTTTGATAACTTTTACAGGGTCCATTATAAATAGGTCAGTGGAATTACTTAAACTCTACATCAACATGTATATTCACCCTCCCTAAGGCTGTGTTCACACTGCAGGCAAATGTGGCCCACATGTGACTCAAATGTGTTTTTCTGATTACAGTGTAAACAGCAGTAAACCAAATACAATCTAATTTTTAATTCTGATTTGTGCCACTTGCAACTCAAATATTTTTTTAACATTTATTTCAGAATTCATGTGACTTCCGTCATTTTTTATCAACGCATCATCATTCTGCAGTTAATATCTATTTGATATCGTATCCGCATCCACGCACCGCCATACTGACGTAGCAGCCACTGCTCCACAACATGCTGTAATTAAAAACGTGTTCCTTTTTACTCATCAATTTACTGTTGTCTGCTGCACATGACCTTATAAATGTAAGCACCTAAAGCGTTCAGTGTCTTCCGTGTTTATTTTTCTGTATTACAGGACGCTGTGTGAGACGTTTGTTCTGAAATTTGTTCTTTTGTGCATGCTGGTCAGTTTAGGACAATAATCAGTACACAATGAAAATCTGATATTGGCCACGTTTAAAACCACAATGTAAACAGATGTTTTTAGAAAAAAAATCAGATCAGAGCAGGAATTGAGCACTAAACCTCTCACGGTGTGAACGCAGCACAGTTAAATTGAGCTTCTAAAAGTGACCTCATGCACACACACTAACTCAAGTCTAAAGCTATTTTTATTTTACTGACTTACAATTTATTTGCTATATATGAGATCTTCAAGTGCATCATAACCTTAAAAATATATGAATACCTGATTGTTACACCCAGAGTAACCAAAGTGGTATTTTCCCCACAAAGTCAGAAGCACTCACACACACACACCCCTTTCATTAACAAGCCCAAACACTGTTCCAGCGTGAACTGGAACCCTATACCTCCACCCGACGTTAGTGTTAGATCTCACTAATACTATTGTGGCGTGAAGTGCATTATAATCCGAACATAAGGAATATTTAGCAAGCACAAAAGTATGACTGTCAGAAGTTGACAAAACTTTTACTCTAAACTGAATTGTGTTAAAAAAAAAAAAAAAGCATGGAATAAATATTTGAGGAAATAATGACATGAAATACAGTACAATGTTCTGTAAAAAACACCAGTTCTAGTGCGACTACAAACAGCATGTAATTATTAAATCAACCTCCATTGAGTCACGTCAATGGTATATCACACCAGAGGTTGTGAATTATTTTTACAAATAAACTTAAAGCGCTGGTCAGTCAGTGAACAACAGTGAACCTTCGGGCTTAATATTAGTCAGCTACACTACATTTCTTTTCTAACTGTGGTGCAGACTACAGACGCTACTCACTGAATTTTGCTACTTCGGGCCTGTTTATAGGGACGCCTATATTTTTATTTCATGCTGAAGCTCCCGCTTGCACTGAAAGGACCAGAGCCACCTGATGAATTTGATCCCTGCATTAAAGTTAGTTTAAGGTCAATCTTTGTGTAGAACTGTTTGCAGGTCCTCTGGTAGAGAAATGATCATCGAATGGATGGAATTCTCCATCTTGTGCAGCAGTTCCTCTCTTACTGGTAGCTGATGCATATGAGCTTTCATCTAGTGCAGGAAAACGAAATCAGACAAGTCTACAGTTAACCCTAAACCTCATCCAATTGGGGTTTTCAACAGAAATATAGATGAGAAAACCAGTAGCAATAACAATACCAACAAAACCTGTAACAATAACTATAACACCAGATCTATTTGCCAGTTCCTGAACTGAAATAAACTATACTATACTGTACTAACTAACTAGCTATAAACTGTACTAACTAACTGCATTTCAAGTGCCTGCTATATGCTGCAAATGTAAACAAGTAGAAGAATGTCACTTGTTCCATCACTAACCAATTTTTCACGCAATTTCAAAATCAGGTCAACGGTTTCCACCTCAGACTTGTCTTTCGTCCAACTCAGCAGATCCTGTGAAAATTAAAAAAAACAACAAACAGTTTTTCAATAGAAAGCAGCAGAAAGTCTATTATTTATCTAGATTTACACCAGCATACTAATAATTCGGTGTTCATTTAAATCAAGGGATATCGTACAATCATATGAGTGAATGCTTGTGCATATGCTGAGAGTGTGTGTAAATGCACAAACTAGTGTGTAGACTAATAACTAACACAAACCTCAAACATACCAGCGTTATCACTTATTAATATCAATCCAAAATATTATTAAATATGATTATCTTAATAATAAAAACCAAATTAAAAGAAATCTAAGACTAGAAGTCTGGATTGGACTACTGAAAATCGCTGTATTTTGGGATTATTCAGTCAGCCTTATCCAGCTGCAAGGTTTTTAATGTGTACCAAAAAACAAAATCACATTATACCAGTTTTACGTTCTCGGCCACATTTGTCTCTCCAGTCATCTCTCAAGTTAATTATGCAATCCAAAGTCTAAGCTGAAATGTTACACTATCTCAGTCGCTGCCCCTAGACTGGAATGCTCTGCCCCTCTATATCTGATATGCATTCTCGCTATCTGTTTTTAAATCCATGTTGAAGACATAACTCTTTGATTTGGCGTTTTATCATTGAGATTCACTCTATTGTACTGTTTCTTTTTATTCTGTATTTTATTCTTATTTTTTTAACTAACTCTCCTCTGTCCCGCACATTAGAAAGCCTATAGTGGTATTTAAATAGAGCTAAATAAATAAAACAGACACTGACATCATCTTTTCCCCGACTCAACATTTTGTGTATTTGACCCTTTTATGGAGTTTTGTGGGCATCAATATGTGTAAATGAGCTGCATCATAAATTTGGCATCAGTTTTTAATCGGTACTTACAGCATCACAGATGACCTCCAAATGAAGGCATTCCACCTTTTGCGTCATTTCTCTGTGTTTAGCTCGAAACCAGCCATCAAAATTAGCAGACTTAAAGAACTGCCTTAAAACACACAAACAAACACACAGATAAACACCAGAAGTATAATTACTGATGGAGAACACACCAACTGCTAATATATAGGCATTGAGTTACTTATAAAGGCCCAGCCAGTCTCCTTTGTGTGTGGAGGTGATCGGAGGCCCAGCATGATCCAGAGAGGCCAAGAACTCATCCTGACTGAAGGGGCGGATCTGAGGAGGAGTCTGTTCACACACATATTCATTCTTTATTCTTTATACATACCTGGTCTATGTGACTATTCATTCAATCATTAAATTACTACATTAAATACAATCTAGTCTTTCAACATGGATGCAAATATGTCTTGAACATTTAGTCAAGGCAAATTAGTTTACATACTGCAGCACATTTCATAAGAGGACTTAAAATAATCATTAAAAAATTATTTAAGTAGTTACACAAATAATTAAAACAGGTGGGCAGTGGTGGCTCAAATGGTTAAGGTGCTGAGTTACTGCTCTGAAGACCAGAAACACCTGGGTTCAAGCCCCACCACCGGCAAGCCAACCACCATTGGGTCCTTGAGCAAGACCCTTAACCCTTCCTGCTCTAGGGGCGCTGTATCACAGCTGACCCTGCGCTCTGACCCCCAACTTACTAAGATGGGATATGCGATAAAAACACTGCATTTCATCGGCTCTGTACACGTACCTTGCACAATGACAAAGTTGAATATTTATTTACAATGTTTCAAATTCTTTCAAAATTGCTTTTTAAAGTTAGGATGATAAAATGATGCAATCAGTTCAGAACATTGCACAGTGTTGATTTAGTGAATTATAACTAAACAGACTCAAACGGCTTTAGATTTGATATAATTCACCCAGGGAGAGTGAGATTCCAGGGAGTGATGGATATTTGTGACGGCATCAGGCTGGCCAGGTATCGTTCCTGTAAAACATGACAGGACATGACAGGACATGACCTACAACAACATGACATTACCCTCCCTATCATCATCTACTACTATATATTATATTTATGATAAATGTCATTAGCGTCAGGAAATTTAATGTTCTTACCAACGGGGCAATAAAGCTCTGTGTCAGTTCTAACAAATGCCACCTTAAGGTGGCGCTCTGCACCTCAGAAGATCTTTTTCTCTGAAATGTATAGTATATGTGAGCAAGAGAGATAAAGAGATTTAAAAACGTTGTTGTTTATATGTCAAATTTAATCAGGCTTAGTTTTATTTACCTTTAAAAGTCTTTTTACCTTTAAAAGTGTTTTTAGAGCTTTGTCTTTATGCAGAAATGTTTTGTATGCTGTGTAGATACCTTGACATTGGAATAGAATATAGAATGAAGGCCATGTACCGTTTGCAGACAGATGTTAAGTTCACAGTATGTGGTCATAATATCTTGAAAATAAAGAAATGCATTCATGTGCACCTGGTTTTGTGTCCAGTGTCCTCAACTTAGACAATTTCTTGACCTTAACTTGTTTTAAAAAATCCCCTAAAACAGAAAATGGAAATTTAATCGTGCAACAGGAAATGTTTTTGGTTTAGATTGAATCTGAAAGAAAGCACCACTCACTGGACATCTGCAGATCCCCCAAACACATGATGTGAGGCCAGCTCTGAAAGGTCTTTATAAAGAATGGATTTGTAACCCCTAGCAGGACATTAGGCCTGAAACAGCCAGCAGAAAAATAAGGAAAGTTAAGAATTGAATATTTGTATAATTTACATTATAAATCTAGAATAATTAAAGTATGTTTAAAATGTAATAACTAAAGTGCTCGTTGTTCAGGTAAAGTGCAGGTTAGTTCAGTGTAATTTGTTAGTGCTTACGGTGCCTGAGTTCTGGTTGTGTACTCCTTAAACTCACTGTCATGGATGGTAAAGTAAGGGCGAAAATCACAGCAATATTTCAGTGGACTGATGCAGCTGGAAAGAAATAAACAGGACTCATTGAGCATAAAAAATAGTGTCTTAAATACAAATGAGACTATATTTTGTTGCATAATACAAAATTCCTCCTTAGTAACTACATTATCCTGGTCCAGGTTACACTGAATTCCACAACCACTGGGCATACAGATGGAGGCTTCCTCTGGGTACCACACATGACTTTACTTACACCAAGGGGCAATTTAGATTTACTAATCCACCTACTGAAATAAAATGAAAAGGTACATGTGAATCTGAAATAGCAAAAGGCAGGGGGGGTACACCCTGGACAGGTTGCTGGTCCATCACAGGTTCACACACACACACTTACACTAACTCCTATGGGCAATTTAGAATCGCCAACATACATGTTTTTGGACTGTGGGAAGAAACCGGTGTAGCCGGAGTAAACCCACGCAAGCACGGGAAGAACATTCAAATTCCACAAAGACAGTCCCCTGCCCGAGAATCGAACCCGGGGCCTTCTGTGAGGCAACAGTGCTCACCGCTAAGCCACCGTGCGCTGCCCAGTGTTGATACCATTGTAGCTAAATAAACACAAATCAGTCACACTTCACAATCTAGGGGAAAACCTGCACAAAAGTGTGGAGGTTATTATAGGAAGGGGATTGAGACTTCATCTGGAATAAGATGTTAAAAAAAGACGGATGGATGTGATGCTAAGATGCCCAAATACTCTTAGTCATATAGTGTTATTCTTATTAAGTAAAAACAGTTTACAATGTCCTGCTTCTGCCATCTTGCTTTGTTGTTTTATTGTAACAGTCCTAGTCTGAATGGAAAAGACAGTAATGAAGTAATGAATAAAGTAATGAATACCTTACTAGAGACAGAACCATCTCTGAGGACATGGCAGGAGAGGGTGCCATAACGACCAAGGGCTCCCCTAGCAAAATCAGCTCCCACAGCAGCTGTACATGAATGAGGACAGACTGGAAACACCTGGTCAGGTCAAAAATCAACTAAGTCAGTATTAAGCTGTAACATTCTGGCCTCGTCCAAAATCGCATACTAAGTATGTACCAAGTAAGTGCATACTTTCCGATCGCTAAACTAATATGTTCCAGTAGTATGGTTACAGTACGTATAAATTCAATGTATGAATGAAATTAGGACAAACTACTATTAAACTAATATTGCTATGTAACATACAAATTTAATAGCACGAATGTGACATAATGCAAATTAAGAGTTGGATAATATTAACTTAAATAATGTCAAAAAGTGAAATAAAACCACAAGAAACAATGTTTTTTAAGTATTTAAAGCTACTTAAAGCACTCGAAAAGTGCCGCGTCGCCATTTCAGCGGAGGAAAAGTCATGTCTTACATAGCCTTATAGGACATAAAGTGTACATCATATGCATACTTTAAAATCTGGCTGGTCAAAGTTTAGTAGGTCATCCGAAAACGTTTTACATACTAAGAATACTAAGCATACTGAGAATACTACGCATACTAAAGATTCAGACATACTACTCACCTACATACAATTATTTATTGTCTTTTATTCATTAATCACTTTAAAAAATCTCCAAAATTAGTTTAATATGGCATAAGACATAACATACTGTAATCATGAATATACTGTACATTTTCAGTTAAACAGAAAAAGTATCTTCAATTGAGTAACTACACTGCGGCATAATATCCTGGTAATACAATAAATGACACAATATTTACAACATTTTATTCTGATATCTTAATTTATAACCACAACTGGGCCAAGAGACTAGTACCAGAACAGTGGACATGATTTTGCCAAGTAGGATATGTTTTTGGATAAACATCACTTATTAATCCTGGATCAACATCTCAAACAACTAATCATAATCATCTGAGGTCAGTACTGTGTATGATGACCACTGTGTGTGATGACCAAACCCTTCGGAATCTAATTTTGGATCTTTTCCTTCTTGTAAACCGAAATGTAATATTACGAATGTATTTATTAAATAAAAAACATGAAATACTCAAATGACTTATATAATACTTTACATGCTGTACTAAACAATTGCATACAACATGTATGTGCAGTTTAGTCCATGTGTAAGCTTTTCCCTCGCCTTTCTGACCAAAAATATATCTGTGTGTGCAGAAAAATGTATCTAAATGTGCATGCAAATAAATTCATAGAATTTTTTTTTTAAATGTAATGGTTATGAAAAACATGGTCTGTGATTGTTTTGAAAAAGGTTGTAATTAAATTAAAAGAATGTAATTCCTGTTTTATAGAAAGAATGTTTATCTATTGCGGTTCTACAGGTTCACCGTTTCAGAGCATTTTACACTTAATTGTGCATTAGCGACTGTTTTTGGGTCACTGTCTAAATTCTTTAATGTTTATTTTGGATTATGATAATCAATACAGCCTAAATGTTGTTGATGACTATCATAAAGCATTTTATTATCATTTATCTACAAAAAAAAAAAAGAGTCAGGTGGGTTTGGTCGACACTGATGACATCAAATGTTTATGAGTGGTTGATTAACATTTTAATTCAGGATCAACAAAATATGTTAATCCAGGTTCACATCCTAATTAGCAAAATCATGTCCACCTACCAAAACATGCTTTTTTTCCCATTTGGCTAAAATAAAATAGTTTTATAAATGTTCAAGCGCTGCAATAATCTCTGTGCATGCATGGACATCCTGAGGTAGTTTTGATCACTAAACAGTGGTGTTGTAGGTTGGAGATCTGCTAGACTCACCATAATGTTTTATATACTGGTGTATTTGATTGTACAGTAGACTAAAAACATACTTCTGTAACTTCTGAGACTGTAAACTGTGACACCAATATCTACTAACACAGCCAAGGCTTAGCAGCCCAGTACACTACCAATAACTGTGTCTGTGTTTATTGCAATAAAACCTGACATGATATAATTTAAAAACGAATTATGTGTGCAATTATGTTAAATGCTTTGCCTTATATAATATGTATTATAACATGAACAGTTTTTGGTTAAGTATTCATGCGATAGATAAAGCAAAGCAGCCACATACATACTTGAACAGCTCCAGCTCATGAACAGTGGGGGGAACCATAGGGGAAGAGAGTTGCTTCTACACATCACAGAAAAATGTAATCAACAATTAAACTAATAACTCTATTATTATACATGAAAAACTAGCACACACCTCTTTCTGTGCCTGTTTGCTTGGACTTCCTCCTGGTTTGTCATCTTTTGAAGGAATTTTGACCTGAAAGTAGAGTATAAAACAAACACAACTGAAACCAATCAAGCAACCCATCAACCTAACCATTAAATCAAATTATTGACTGAAAAGCCAACACAAACCATTAATAAATCTTTTTTATTTTTTTAATAAACATCATCTTTTTTTTAAATTAACTCATTCCTTCATCTTTTATACCCGCTTATTCCCTAATTCCGGGTTACGGGGATCTGCTGGAGCCTATCCTGTCCGTCTTTAAAAGGGCGAAAGGCAGGAGAGCTACACAGGTCGACAGTCCACCTTGGGGCACATTCACGCCTGTGGACGATTTAGAATCAACCTAACATACATGTTTTTGGGCTGTGGGAGAAAATCGGAGTACCCGGAGTAAAACCCACACAATTATGCAAACATGCAAACTTCACACAGAAAGGCTCCTGACCGGGGAATCAAACTAGGGCCTTCCAAAGTGTTCATCAACCATTGTGTATCAAGAGCAAGGACAAGTTACTACTCACGATGTTTAACTCTTCAGCTCAAAACACAGTTTATAGACACTAGAATACATAACATAACATTTAAATATTAAACCATAAATGTTTACAAATCACTTTCCTCTGCGTGAATAGAGAAACGGTCCGTTCAACTTTTCAGAGATTATTTACTCTTCTCTGTGTTATATTTTAACCTCCATAAAAAACAAGTCCAAACCTGCAAGATGACTCCCATCATAGGCAAACTAAGTGTCTGGCCTGGTGCAGGTGGAGGCCACTGGTCAATTTCATTGCAAACTGCAACAGATTTACAACATATCTATCAATCGGGCAAACTACATCATTCTGTATAAATACTTATAACATTACTGTGTAAATGCACGTAACAAACCAATTAATCCAATTAACCAGCTAATCAGATTTTATTGAAATATGTTAACTGACAAATTTAACCTTATCAGCTTTTACTAGCCTGGTCGCTAGGTCATACCTATATTGTCTTGAGCACAATGCCAAAAATCTGTTTATTGTTGGTTAGAAAAAATACAACCCTAAAATGCTATTTAAATGTATGTAACGAGTGATGCAACAACGGACTCACCTGCCTCCAAACAGGGCTCTGCCTTCTCAAAATACTCAGGAGCAATGATCTGGAGCAGAGACTGGAATAAACGAATATACGGCAGTCTGGACACCAGCACCAGAGACTAGGACCAAGAGTAAAAGTATTGTGCTAATTTTATTAAATAAAATAATGCAAAGATACTCCCCTGTGTGAGGAAGTGACCGTAAAAAAGCTCTCTCAAACAAGGGAGCATTAACGTTCTTGCTAAAGGACCCAACAGTGGCATCTGAGCGCTTTTGGGGCTTGAACCCACAGCCTTAACCACCTAAGCCAAATCTTTCCCAAAAGCTCTATGTACATGATATGTTTTAGTGAAAATCAGAGCTCTGAATTATGGCTATTATGTCTCCACCTTTCTGTTTGAGTTTGGAGAAAATCCATAGACCCCTCCATGATCGCCTTTTCTTTGCAATAGAAGAACAACATAATAGATTGGATATATATAATTTTTTTAAATCTCGATTTTCTGGTTGGATGCCATGAATCATTCCGACAATAACACAAATGCAAAATTTTCTTCATGGTCATCACCAACATGAGATGGTTAGGAAATACACAAACAGAATTCCGTTATAAGGGAAATATATTAATATGGCATTGACTAAATACTATTATAATTTAAAGACAAAAATACAAGCTTTCCAGTCTGCATGCAAATTTGGTTAACTCTATATAATAATAATAATAAAATAATAAATATTATTTATCTGTGGGATAAAACATAATGGGCTTAACTGAGTAACAAAATAATTAGATCTTACCAGTTAAATATGTTCAGTTACAAGTGGACCTTGTTTGGATCTTTCAGCAGGATAATAATTCAGATCATTTGTTGTGCAAAACCAAAAAACGTGTCAAAAACTCAAATCAAGAGCACCACAAATCCCATTCTATGAGACATAAGCTAAAACCATTTTGGCAGAAGGATATAAAGCTTTATATTATCTCATGCACTCACCTTCTGAAAGTAGCCCCTTTTGATAGACGCATCCTTTACTTGTCTGAAGTAAACATAGCCGTAGAAGTGAGCCATCTCCTTCTGACAGGATAAAAATAGAGCAATTTTTCTGATTGGTCTATCACACATTTTGTTTTAATTATTTTGTTGTTCTATATTATATCATGCCCTACTTGCAATGTTGGTGGTGCTTCCCTGTTGTACACATCTTTGTCTCCAAACCACAAGCCACTGGCACGTCCCACAGACTGCCGCAGCCTAAAACTAAACTGTGTGTCCCCAAGACACCCTAGTGGCAGAAAATTTACTTTAAAAAATTAACAAAACTATTTCCACTGTACCACTAACAGCACCAGCTATGCTGAATCCCAACGGCAATCATACCCTCTAATAAAAAAACTGGTCACTGTGATAAGTAATGGGAACAAAAAATTAATACATTTAAAATTTGTCAAAAAATATGTTAATAAATCATTACATAAAACCTGTTTAACTAACAGGACATATATGCTATATGGATGATTTTTTGCTCCACACCCTTTTCAGCCTCCTTCAAAAAGGCTTCTAAAATACCTAATTCTTTCACAATTACCCCTGTAACTACCCCAGACATCCAGGAGTACTCTTTTATTGAATTTTTGCATTAAAAATAATGCCAAGGTTGGGGTTAAACCCACCCCTTATGAGGCTCTCACTCAGGTCTTATACATGTCTCCCTAAAACATTTGTATTATTTATTTATTTATTTATTTAACATGTACTGTAAAAAAAAGTGATAACATCAGTATACAATAAACATTTAAAACATTTGTTTGTAGGACTTGTTTCCTGTGTCCAGTTGGAGACTAATTTCTCTCATATGTATGTGCTTATAACTGTGACTGAACGTACCTGAAAATGAGTCAGGAAATGATAAATAGCATATACTTGTTTTCTGGAAAAAAAAATTAAAAATAAATTAAAATTACACACCGAATAGTGCAACTGATTTGCCACTATTATAAAAAATCTATATAGCTCACACACTTACCTCCTTCTCTGTAAGTTTAGCTTCATGTGGGAAAATCAACTATAAAAAAAGACAAAAGCAGTTCATTTTAAAAATAACCCAATGTTTATTTGGTTATTTATCATTATTTGTTACTCTTTTATAGCTAAATCCTAAATGAAGTTCAACTCCACACATTCGGGGGCAGTTCTTGACATTGGACCAGATTTGTCTGTTGGGGCAATTATCTCAATAGCGCATTGGTATTCAGTGCTTTTGTTAAACAACTGGATCATCATTATATCCTGACAACCTTCACTTTAGGAGAACAAGAAAGTGTTCTCAAAATATTTGATAAGTGCCCCATTAAAGTGCTTCAGATGTGTGTCTGATGTAATTACTAAGTATTGGAGCACATTAAATAAACAAAAGATTTATTCAGTAAAGCTACAAGCTAAACAGTTTTCTGGGTCACACATGGGGAAAACAGTCACAGCAGGAAAGAATAAATTTATTACAAAATGGCAGGAGCCAAGTCATGTCTTTCATGAGATCATGCTAACACCATCCAAAAGCATTAAATCAACTTTATTACACAGTGAAACACAAATCTTCGTATTCAAACATAAATCCTATGAAAAAAAATACCTGTGGGAAATAGTCCATCTGCACTGAAAAAAAAATCTACTGCATTCTGCTGTCTCGCCACTCAGACACAGTTACCACCTGCTGTGGGGTGTTTCAGATCAGATAGCTCATCATGGGCAGGTTTGTCAGTAAAGCTGACCTGTAATGCTCCGCAGGAAACTGTACAGTTTCTTTAGCTCTTTTTCTCTGTCTCACTACACTTCATCTGTCTCTCTCTTTCTGTGGCTCTCTCCCCCTGTTCTAAATCACTCCCTTTCTCTCTTTCTGTCTTCTGTATCGTTCTCTGTCTCTCACCACTTCTGTCTTTCTCTCTGTCTCTCTTCCATTCGTCTGTCTCTTTCTCCCCTTCCTTTATCTGTCTCTGCTACTGTCTTCTTACAATTTGTCTTTCTCTCTTACCATCTTTTGTCCTGCTGAAATACACAAGGTCTTCCTTAAAATAGACGTTGTCTGGAGGGGAGCATGTGGCTGTAAAACCTGTATATACTGTACCTTTCAGCATTCATAGTGCCTTCCAAAACATTCAGTTTCCAAAAAGAATGTCAAATTTCGACTTATCTCAGTACTGTGGTACACTCAGCATCCTCAGTACAATATTACATTCAGCATCTTCGGTACATTGGTACACTCAGCATTCTCAGTACTATAATACACTTAGCATCCTTAGTACAATAGTACACATAGCATCCTCAGTACAATGGTACACTCAGCATCCTCAGTACTATGATACACATAGCATCCTCAGTACAATAGTACACTCAGCATCCTCAGTACAATAGTACACTCAGCATCCTCAGTACAATAGTACACTCAGCATCCTCAGTACAATAGTACACTCAGCATCCTCAGTACCTTATTACATTCAGCACCTTCAGTACTTTGGTACACTCAGCATCCTCAGTACTATGATACACTTAGCATCCTCAGTACTATGGTACACTTAGCATCCTCAGTACTATGGCACACTCAGCATCCTCAGTACAATAGTACACTCAGCATCCTCAGTACCTTATTACATTCAGCACCTTCAGTACTTTGGTACACTCAGCATCCTCAGTACTATGGTACACTTAGCATCCTTAGTACAATGGTACACTCAGCATCCTCAGTTCTATGGTACACTCAGCATCCTCAGTACTATGGTACACTAAGCATCCTCAGTACTATGGTACACTAAGCATCCTCAGTACTATGGTACACTAAGTACACTCACAGCATCCTATAGCACTCAGTACATCAGTAGTATAGGTACACTCAGCATCCTCAGTACTCAGTACTATGGTACACTAAGCATCCTCAGTACTATGGTACACTAAGCATCCTCAGTACTATGGTACACTAAGCATCCTCAGTACTATGGTACACTCAGCATCCTCAGTACTATGGTACACTCTGCATCCTTAGTTCTATGGTACACAACATCCTCAGTACCTTATTACCCTCAGCATCTTCAGTACTTTGGTAAACTCAGCATACTCAGTACTTTACTTCCCTCAGCATCTTCAGTGTTTTAGTACCCATATGAAGGCTCTGATTGGTCAGCACTTGGAACAGTATTGTGCACGGACTGTACTCCTGTGTGCACCGAATGGTGTGAGTTTTCAGTGAGCCCTTTCTGACTGCCTCTGGGATGTAAGTGCAGTGCGCGTGCGGTGTAATTGCATGAGGATTAATATAAGCGTCACTCACCTCTATGGCTTGTCCGAGCTCGAGGTCGAAGGTAACGACACACACACACTCGAGCCAGGCGGAAAAACGCGCCCACAAGCCAGAGATCAGCGCCTCTGGGACTTTCGACTCGATGCTTTTCTTTTGGCTATCAAAGCGATCCATTAGTCCAATCCGCTTTCACACTTATTTATTCTGCTGCTTTCCTGCGGTCTTTCTTCTTCATCCAGTGATGTAACAGTTGGTGTAATACCGCCCCCTAGTGCCGGACCAGGATGAGCTACTAACACAATTAAAATCTACATTTGCATTTACAGCATTTAGCAGACGCTCTTGTCCAGAGCGACATACAAAAGTGCTTTGAGTCACATCATTGAACAGCTCAATACTGATACATTAGATCACAAATCAAAGTGTAACAACCCACAAAAACTGTTGAAAAAGCAGCATGGATCCTTTTTTGTTGTTAAATGTCAAGTGCTAGGTATTTCTCTTAAAAACATTCAGTGACTCTGCTGTTCTGATATTAATAGGAAGTTCATTCCACTATCTTGGTGGCAGAACAGAGAAAAGTCTTAAAGCAGACCTACCTTCTGTCCTAGGGGATAGTGGGACTAGTTGAGCAATGCCTGTGGATCTGAAGAAGCATGGTGTGATGTGAGGGGTAATGAGTGCTTAGAGGTAGAAAGGTGCTGCTCTGTTTTCCATCTGATGTGTGCAGCTACTGGAAGTCAGTGGAGGAGCGCAGCAGTGGGGTGGTGTGTGAATTTTGGTAGGCTGAAAACAACTTGTGCAGCTGCATTTTGCATCTGTAGAGGACGAATTACCCTCAGAGGAAGACCTGCCAGGGGCGAGTTTCAGTAGTCTAGTTTAGAAATGACAAAAGACTGCACAAGCAACCGAGTAGCCTGAGTAGATAAAAACTGAGTAGATAAGAATGGTTGAATCCTTCTGATGTTATGGAGGTTAAACCTGCAGGATTGTGTTAAAATCATAAATCTTCTTATGATTGATATAACAGACAATAGTTGTCAAACAGCAAACTATTTCTTTAAGACAATTGACTATACCTGATATACACTTATTCCTCTGACTCTCCCTGTTGAATGTAGTTCCTATACTGAGATCTCCTTTGTAAATATTAAAGTTATTTGTCTGGGCTGTGATTTGGGCATTGAAACAGTCCTAGGTTTTCTTTTAGCACTTCTTCCTCTACACTTGTTTTAAACATTAAATGTAATTTTATTTTATTGTTTTTGTTTGGTGCTTTAATAATAGACATTTTCTTAAAGCAGCTTTACAGGGGGGAAAAAATCAGTATAAAATTTACAAAGTTTATTTCAAATAAGCAGGTCTCAAGAAGGAACACATCTTCATCTGAGAGTGAACGCAACAGTGTGATGTCTACATAATGTCTTGCATAAAATGTATGTTTTAAACATAAATGTGGACATTGGTCAAATGGCTAATAATGGAAATAATGGATCAATCGCAGCACCGGCAAATCACCCCTTAGTCTTTTTGTGGTTACGTTTACAGCAGTCTCATGTATCTTAAGGTAGTCCATGTTTGGTAATCTACACCAACAATAAGCACCATTTAAGTTCAGGAACTTGGTAGGACATCAGGATGGTTTAAATAACTTAAATAATAACATTTCCCTACAACTGAACTCACCTGCAATCAGCATGCAGAAACACTTTAAACATTGAGGTGAATGAGGCACAACAGACGAGAAGCACAACAGCGTCCCCTCCTGTCAGCATTAACAGGAGTCTGAGTCTATCATAAACAGATACTCAAAGAGACTCTGGGCAGCTAAGGATAAAAGGACAAATCCACAGAAACTAGTAAGCAATTTTTAGAGTAACCCTCTAATAAGCATTTTGTCCTTTTTCTACACCTTTACTTGGGGTTTTAGACCGAAATTCTACTCTACTTTTTATTAAAACTCTAAGATGTACAGACGAAACAGGCTGTAATAGAACAAAATAAATATCAAATACACAATTGCAGACACAAAAAACTGTCACTCTCCAAACCAGTAGGTCGCGCTGTTCAGTTGTGCATCCAAATCCCTAAAAAAAAAAAAAAAAAAAAAAAAAAAAAAATCCGAGGAAGAGAAGCTAGAAGCTGATGCACTGGCGCCCCCTGGCTGAGAGCGCGTCAAATACCGCTCTCAAACTCTTAACTGCTCGGATTCGCCATTTTGAATTGAAGAATATGACTTTTTTCTCTTGCAAGTGAGGGTCGGAGTCCGCACAGGGTTCGGGGATTAGTTTAGTCAGTCGTGTTACAGAGTGTGTGAGACAGAGAGAGTGTGTGTGCAACTGGGCTGCTACTTTAGAGCTTGGGAAAGAAGCAAAACAGATCTTGTGTGTGTGTGTGTGTGTGTGAGAGAGAGAGAGAGAGAGAGAGAGAGAGAGAGGGGGACCCGGGACCAGTTAAACTCTGCTTTGAGTCTAAGGTAAGTTTAAGTAAGATTTAGGCGCTGTGGTTCAGCGGCTCTCGCGCTCTCTCGGCGCTCCGGGTCTCGTGATTCTGCGCTCGTTCTCTCTTTATTTTTAACTTTAGTGTGTTCGTGACGTGTTCCGAGGAAACACAAGCCGCTTAAAGAGTTCAGCAAAACCCACAGCGCCATAACTGCTAATTCTACTGTTACTAACCAACTTTACGGAACTCATTTTCGCTGTACGGCTGGTTAAATCTACAAGAGGCTTGTGACTCGCGCTAGCTGTGCTAACTGTGCTAAGCTAACGTCAGTGGTGTGTTGGCTGTAGTCAGGCCTCGGATCGCGGGCACGAGCGCACTGACAAACACACACTAACACACTCAAGACCTGTGTGAAAACTGCAGTTCAGGCCAGTTACGCGTTTTTTTTAATGAAAGTTGAAATGTTTCTCTTTCTTTAATAGACGGGTCGCGTCTCTGTCCTGTAATTATTCAATTATTCAACTGTTCATTTGTCAACTTTGTTTTCGCGACGTGACGTCAGAGAAGTGACGACAGCTCGACTAGTTTCCGCACCTGTGTGTGTGTGTGTGTGTGTGTGTGTGTGTGTGTGTGTGTGTTTAATCTGTCAGGTGTAAAGCAGTGTGAACTGTTGAGAATTTAGGGTCAAGATTAGAACAGATATCAGTCAAAAGACACAATTCAATCATTTTACTTTACTAAATTTACTCTAGACCTTCTTCCTGTTTACAGGTGAAACAGTGATGTCATAATCAGACACACAGGTGTTTTGTTTATTCTCACTGTAAACACTTGCACACTCTCGCACACGCGCTGACACTCTCGCACACGCGCTGACACTCTCGCACACGCGCTGACACTCTCGCACTTTTGCCAAGACACGCGCTGACACTCTCGCACTTTTGCCAAGACACGCGCTGACACTCTCGCACTTTTGCCAAGACACGCGCTGACACTCTCGCACTTTTGCCAAGACACGCGCTGACACTCTCGCACACGCGCTGACACTCTCGCACTTTGCCAACACGTGCCAAGACACGTGCTGACACTCTCGCACACGCGCTGACTTTTGCCACTCTCGCACTTTTGCCAAGACACGCACGACGCGCTGCTGACACTCTCGCACACGCGCGACACTCTCGCACGCTGACACTCTCGCACCTTTTGCCAAGACAAGTGCTCTCGACACGCGCTGACACTTCTCGCACACGCGCTGACACTCTCGCACTTTTGCCAAGACGCGCTGACACTCTCGCACTTTTGCCAAGACACGCGCTGACACTCTCGCACTTTTGCCAAGACACGCGCTGACACACTCGCACACGCGCTGACACTCTCGCACTTTTGCCACCAGACACGCGCTGACACTCTCGCACACGCGCGACACTCTGCAAGCACACGCGCTGACACTCTCGCACACGCGCTGACACTCTCGCACTTTTGCCACGCGCTGACACTCTCTCGCACACACACTCTCGCGCTGACACTCTCGCACACGCGCTGACCACTCCACTCGCACACGCGATGGACCACTCTCGCACTTTTGCCAAGACTCGCACACGCGCTGACACTCTCGCACTTTTGCCAAGACTCGCACACGCGCTGACACTCTGGCACTTTTGCCAAGACTCGCACACGCGCTGACACTCTGGCACTTTTGCCAAGACTCGCACACACGCGCTGACACTCTCGCACTTTTGCCAAGACTCGCCACACGCGCTGACACTCTCGCACTTTTGCCAAGACCCGCACACGCGCTGACACTCTCGCACTTTTGGCCAAGACCCGCACACGCGCTGACACTCTCGCACTTTTGCCAAGACACGCGCTGACACTCTCGCACTTTTGCCAAGACACGCGCTGACACTCTCGCACACGCGCTGACACTCTCGCACTTTTGCCAAGACACGCGCTGACACTCTCGCACTTTTGCCAAGACACGCGCTGACACTCTCGCACTTTTGCCAAGACTCGCACACTCGCTGACACTCTCGCACACGCGCTCCAAAAATCAGCTGAGAGACGTTTCTTGAAAAACTTGCTAGTTGCGACACTCATAAAACACTCTTCATAGGACCACCTCTACAGCATTTAGCTATTCAATCAGTGTATCATGACACACAGATGATAAAACAGCAGCGGTTCAGTTGAACAGTTTTATTTTACACCAGAAATAAGAACTGGCACAGAACTTAAGCGACTTGTTGGTATCCAGCAGCTTAAATATTTCAGAAATGAATGACACAGAAATGTCTGCGTGATCTCTTTTTACAGCGCGCTTGTGATTTCAGTGACATGTTTGACATGTTTTCTTTTATGAACCAGACATGTTTGCTAGTCCTGCTTGTGACAAACCGCTTATAGGAAAAGCTGGAGGTTCCTTAGCTTGAATTTCCTGCTTGTTTGGCTGTCCCAGCAATATGGCTGACAGCATGAAGAAGCTGGTGCCCAAAAATTCATTGAGAGTAGTTGTGTTTTTACAAGAACTAGTACTGAACTAAACAGAAGAATTTTAAAACGCTGACAGTGGAGTAAACGCTAAACTAATATTACTGATGCAATAACATTTCGCCGGTCACAGATATAATAATCATACAAATGTTGCGCATGGAACTACGTCATCAACATTCTTATCGCTAAAAGACAAATTGTCATCAGAAGAAGAATTTTCTTGGTATATCGCAAATAATAAGCTGTTGCTAATCCCTTCATAAAAGCTTGCTTGATCGTCAAAGTGCACGCACACACACACACACACACATCTCCGCATGCCAGATATCGTACCATCCGTATCGATCTAAATCCAAACACACATTATAGTTTGTATTTAACTGCTTATTTGAAACACAAATTTACGTACTGTTCAAGAACTGTATATAAATACGTTCCAAGATAGAATTTTTTGCCATTATTTTGTGTTGAATTTAAGAAACGATGGGTGTATGTTTGTAGGAATGCACATTGCAAATGGAGGTGTGGCTTCAATAGCCCTGCAGTGCTGTTTGCATGCGTTTTAGGAAATATGCAGGCTAGAGCTAGAACTTCAACTGCAACTTTAACTGCAAGATTTTTTTTGACTACATTTAAATTGTAAAAATTGCAGTACATCAGAATTGCAATTTGTCAAATTCGCAGTTTATTTCCCAATAATTCTTGCTAATTTCCATTAATTCCCATGTATTTCAATTGATTACCATGGAAAGTTTCCAGCCTTGAATAATTCCTGAAATTTTGCAACCACTTATTGGGTTCTAGTCTCTGGCTACAGTGGGCTCGGGTTTAAGCTGGACAAATGATGAGCGTTTATACCACACAGATTATATTTTCCCCCATTCCGATGCTTCCTGTTATATTTATCCGATCTTACATGTTGAGCTGCTGGCACACGATTGGGTGATTTAAATAACATGAGTGAATACTAGTGTTCCTAATAAACGGCCCACTGAGGGTATGTTGTGTACACTGTTGTAGTCTTGTTGCAGCTTCAGTGCCACGTGTGTAATTCATGTTGTGCAGTATTTTCAGAATGAGGAGTGTTTTATGGTCACAGACATGATGTCATACTTGTTGGCAGTCTTTTCTCTGTTTCTGTTTCTTACTTATGCATCTGGTCTTTCAGTGTCCTTCTAAGGTATTTGTATTCAGAGGAGGCACTAGTGGGAAGCGGACTCCATGCTGATTAATGGTCGTTTGCTCCATGCCCTCTGCAGTCTGCCACTCCAATGCCGTTCTACTTGTGGAGAAGCTGTAATTAAGGATTCGCTTAGTTCATCTGCTGGTAAATGCCTGTTCATTCATAACATGTAGTTCATCCACTGGAAGCCACAAGCCTCTAAAGTAGCAGCTTCATTTCTGTACTGATTTTGTTAGTACAAATATGAAAACTAGACACTGCATAGAACATGTGGAGAACTTTTTACTTCTGCAAATTTATTCTCCTATATTTAGCTCTGAAAAATGCAAAACTTTTTAAAATAAAATTTTCTACAGAAGTATTGCAATATGTATTGCATTGCAATACATCGTGATATATTGTATCGTTATGTGTATCTCATCCTAAGGCTCTTGCCAATACACAGCCCTAGTCCATTTGTATCAAAAGCTTATTATAGAAAAGGGGTATTTCTAGTGAATTTTAAAGAATTTTAGGGCTTTTCGCATTTTTAAATGTTTAAACACAAGCCTCGTCACCTCTCCACATGTCATTTTCTTCTTTTGTCAGCCATTTGTTCTTTACACTCTCACTAGTTTTTATTACAGACTTGTATTTACAGGCTTCTTCCCTTCTTCCTTTGCGATTAATCAATGCAGTTTATTTTGACAGACTGAAAACACAAGAACTAATAATATTCATAATGACAAGGGCAGAATTTAAACAGCAGTTCAGAATCGATAACGTCTGTCAACCGGAAAAAAAACCAAAAACTCGACTCCATCCGAAATCACATACCTAAGTAACATTAACATTTCAATAAGTACGTATTTCCTGATCGCTAAAGTACATTCTATATAGTATGGCTATTGGTATAAATAAAATTCGGACCTACTACAGCTGCCATTTTGATATTAGCATAAATTTAAAATTGGAAAATGTTTAACTTGAATGATGTAGGCACAATGTTTTTTTTTCAGGCACTTAGTTACTTAAAGAAAATGATGCATCTGTGCTTTCCAGATATGATGAGACTTTACCACTCATGGGATAGCAAAGTGTCCATCGCATGAATCCAAGTGGGAATAGTAGGGCATCCAGGAACTTTTTTTTTTGCGTACTGTAATTAGCTTCCATAAGATTTAGACATACTATTCCATTCACATACTTAGTTTACTTACTATATAGTATAGAAGTGTGTGATTTTAGACAGAGGCCTAGATAATCTCCATTTTTAGAGCAAGCTTTGATACATTTGCTTGTTTTCTGTCCAGGCACGTGCTTTATTTCACAGCCGTTGCCATGTTCTGGAAGTTTGACCTGCGCACGACGTCCCACATTGACCAGCTGCTTGATCGGGATGATGTAACTCTAAAGGAGCTGATGGAAGAGGAAGACCTGCTGCAGGAGTGCAAGGCACAGAACCAGCGACTTCTGCTCTTTATTGTACAGGACCACTGCATGCATGAGCTGGTCAGCCTGATCACAGAGGAACCCTCTCCTGAGCTGGAGGAGAAAATACGCTTCAAGTAAGATGTCGCACTAACATTTTCTTAAAAAAGTCGACGGTTTGAGGTGTGTGTAATTCTGCCAGCATTCCAAAGCAGTGTGTTTCTCTTTAATCTAAAGATGTATATTGATGTAGATACAGTGAAGAATGGAACACAACAGTGGCATGTATTTATTTTGTATAAACCTTTATCTGTGGTGAGGAAATGGATGCATCTGTCCAGTTTTTAGTAATAGTTGTCTAATAAATAATTTCATCGTTCAGTTATATGATCACTTTTAGAGTTTCTTGTTTGTTTTCTAGCCCCGTTCACTTTCTTTAGTGCGGTATATACTTGTTGAAAAGCTCTCACAAGGCATAAAAACTAAAAAGAATAGGATCTAGGATCATTTATTTTATTTCTTCAGACATCCCAACATTGCCTGCGACATTCTAACCTCTGATGTGGCTACCATTAATGACAAGCTGGGTGAGGATGAATCTCTGCTGGAGAAGCTGTACAGCTTTTTAGAACATGATCCACCCCTCAACCCTCTGCTGGCCTCCTTCTTCAGCAAGACAATCGGTAACCTGATAGCGCGCAAAACGGAGCAAGTAAGTGCACGTTAATATGACTTAAGTTGTACTTAGATCTTTACTTGGTCAAAAAAACGCGATTTTATCCCGATTTGTTTGTCCCATAGATGATTTCGTTCCTGAGGAAAAAACACAATTTTATTAACATGGTGTTAAACCACATAGACGTGTCCCCCATGATGGATCTGCTCCTACGTCTTATCAGCTGTGTGGAGCCAGCTCCTCTCAGACAGGAAGTTCTCAATGTGAGACATTACATTACATTACATTACATTTACGGCATTTGGCAGACGCCCTAATCCAGAGCGACTTATATTTATCTCTTTTATACTACTGAGCAAGGGCTCAGCAGTGGTAACTTTTCTGGTGCTGGAAATTGAACCCCAATCTTCCATGTATCAGTCCAACACCTTAACCACTGCACTACCACTTGCTCACACACCTTTCTGTCTATTGTAAATAATATCATCTCATCCAGCTTTCTTTTTGGCACTTTGATTAGATAACTAATTGCAACATTTTAGATATCTAGAAACAGCACTGTGTTAGATCAATAACCTACAGTCAGTAGCACCAATTTCACCACTTTACTGACTCAGCAGTGAGGTTAACTCTGATCTCTGTCTCACACAGCTCCGTCAACAAAGGGATTTGCACTTTGAGTTATTCTTTCCGGAGGGAAAATACATAGAGTTCAGAGCATCTAATTTCTCAGCAATAAAAAATTTAATAAGTAAATAAAAATACACATTACTGTCACTATGAAGATCATATAACCGATCATGTATGCATACCGAAATTTAAAAAAATTCTCAGATGTTACATTTTCCTCCTCTTAATACAAAATAACATGAGAAGTTACGCCTTAACACTCACACAAAAAGTAACAGTGCAACAAAAATCTAGGCATAATAGTTTAATATAATCTATTCATTTAAAACATATATTAATAAAAAAAAATCCCCCATCCCCCGTTCTTAATGAAAGGAATTTTCTCCCGTTATGTCAATTTATTCTTTAACTGTGGGCAACCATTTTTTCACCTTAATGAGTTGAACTTGTCACTGTAGTATTATATCATTTCCCCTTTTGTCTGATCTCCACTGCAGCTAATGTTAGAACCCAAATTATGGAAGAGTTGGAAAATTTTATTTATTTAAATATGATTAGTAAAAGACTTTCAAATCACATAAATCACAAATTTAGAATGAGCTCATTTAGTGGGGAAAAGTGTACAATTCCTCAGCTTAATCATTTGTTATCTATGCTTTACTGTAAATAAAATATTCATTTTATTTAAACTTAAAAAACGTCCTAGCTTTTCCAGAATCCGGGTTGCATAATAATGTGTTTGCAGTGTTTCCACTTGCCTTCCACTTCTGTAAATGTGCTTATTGTTGTTCTGTCTCCAGTGGCTGAATGAGGAGCGGTTGATCCAGAGGCTAACTGAGCTCATGCACACAGGGAGAGATGAGGAGGTGAGAACGTCACAAATCAGAAGGAACACAACATACAATTTTATTGTCTGATTTCATTTTGTGCAATTATGTAAAATGTGCTCAGAACTCGAGAATCTGTATCAGAATCATATAGATTTTATTTTGTTTTGCTGTCATTGTGTCCTAACTTGAATGTCAAGACCGGACACAGTAAATACATTTTTATGAAATACTGTGTGATCTTCATGCCAAGATAGGTGATGATTTGGACAGATTAAGGAGCTTCTGTAAGTTCCTAAAACTTGACAGGCATATGTTTGTTAAATAAAAGTTCTCTTGTGCTTCTGCAGAGACAATCAAATGCGTCCCAGACTCTGTGTGACATCATTCGTCTAAGTCGAGATCAGGCAAATCAGATCCCAGAGGCCGTGGAACCAGACCCGTTACTGGCAGTCCTGGAGTCGTACGTTTCTCTCTGTTGTTGTAACAGATTGGTCTCTCTTATGTTTAGAAATAGTCACAAGTCCACCCCATGTCCACTCACTGTTTCTGCAAGAGTGCAGAGTTACATAAAGGGTCAGTAAATCAGGAATGGTGCAATAGTGTGTGTCAAGTTACCATGTGTGGGAAAAAGAATTCTAAAGCTGCTGTCTATAATATTATTGTTTAAAATAAGTTTTAAGAGGATTTTTTTAGCTTCTATGTAAATCACTTGTTTTAAAAATTGCTAAGTTCTCATTTTCTGTAGGCTTGAAATTGGTTAGGAAGCTCAGTGTATTTCTTAGAGACATTTATATTTGTTTTCAGAGAAGAGAACGTGGCACAGCTTCTAAAAAGCATGTTTGAGAAGATTACCAGTGAAGCCTCTGTGGTCAATGGAACCCAAGTGCTTCTGACGTTACTTGAGACACGGAGGACAGGGTAAGTACTAAAACCACAACTAAAGTTTAATAAAAAAAACAGCATAAACACACCATTTACACAGAGCCAGTGTTCCACATACTACAGATTTTACATAAGTGGTAGCTCTGGTGGTTAAGCTGATCAGATCATAGGTTTAATTCCCTGCACCTCCAACCTGTACCCCTGAGAAAGACCCTGAATCCTTAACTTGTCAATTGCTCTAAATAATGGCATCTGGCAGATTGCCAGAAATGCAAATGTATTTTTTTTTTGTATACTTGTGCAAGTTTTATGGCATCACCTGTGAAATTAATAACTTGGGGGAGACGCAAGTTTAACAATTGGCTTAAAGTCATATACCATGGCAGAAGTATGGAAAGAAATCCTGAAAAGCAGCCAAACAAACTTTACGAACAAGCAGTCGTAGTTAAAATACTGCCAGAACAAACTGAAAGAAATAAATCAGACAAAGTAGAGAAAGAAAAAAAAAAAAAAAAAGAAATGTCTTTGGTTAAAC
This sequence comes from Bagarius yarrelli, assembly GCA_005784505.1. Lineage (NCBI taxonomy): Eukaryota > Metazoa > Chordata > Actinopteri > Siluriformes > Sisoridae > Bagarius > Bagarius yarrelli. Next base: position 15,510,230 of record VCAZ01000001.1, on the reverse strand, counting down.
ACTTTACTGGCCACTTTATTAGCTACCCCTGTCTAGTACTGTAGTCATAAAGGGATGGACACGGTCAGCAACAATACTCAGGTAGACTGTGGTGTAGACGATGCTCGATTAGAACTAAGGGGCCGAAAGTGTGGCAAGATAATATCCCCCACACCATTACACCACCACCACCAGCCGTTGAGACAAGGCAGGATAGATCCATGCTTTCATGTTCTTTACGCCAAATTCTGACCCTACCATGTAAACGTCGCAGCAAGATCGAGACTCATCAGACCAGGCAACGTTATTCCAATTTTCTATTGTCCAATTTTTGAAGCCTGTGTGAATTGTAGCCTCCGATTCCCGTTCTTAGCTGACAGCAGCGGCACCCGATGTGGTCTTCTGCTGTCTTCTGGTTGTGCGTGAAAACTTAGTAGATCAGCAGTTTTTGAAATACTCAGACCAGCCTGTCTGGCGCCAACAACCATTCCACATTCAAAGTCACTTAAATCCTCTTACTTACCCATTCTGATGACCGGTTCAACCTTCAGCAAGTCGTCTTCACCAAATCTAGATGAATAAATGCATCGAGTTGCTGCCGTGTGATTGGCTGATTAGCAATTTGTGTTACCAAGCAATTGAACAGGTGTACCTTATAAAGTGGCTGGTGCGTGTATATAACAAATATAACACAATTTTAAACCCTGTTTTCTCTAACAGAAATTTTCTTTTTTTATTTATTTAACTTTAAGCCTGATAAGATCTAGACAGGGTTTTTTATTTTAAGTGGAAATATCAGCACATTTAACCAAAAGGGTTTATTGAAAATAAATACAATTTTGGGGTGTGTGTGTGTGGTGTATGTATAATATATACATATTGATTCATCGATGCATCTTGATTCTTTCTTTAATGATTCTGGAACCAATTCTCAAAAGTCCAGAATCGATTCCTTATTCAAATAAGATTGCAAAGGCGCGGGCCTGCATGTGCAAGAAACAGAAAAATAAGTGCAATCGTGCGTTCGTCACAAGTTCGCCTGCACACTTGAATTAAATAAACAAAAGCAGTCCAAAATGTACTGAACTGCTTTATTAGATACAGACATTTATTCGCAAGCCCAGAGGGGAAAAATGCATTTACCCCCACACGCAGAATCAGTGCTGACACAAAATTACCATGTTTAAACTTAATAAACGTTTTTTTTTTACATAAGCACTGACTGACACTCGTGCGTACGCTGGCCGTTTTCCGTCATATATAACCCAGGGTTGTGTGCTTGAACCATGGTACAGTGTGCCCTTAGGGCAATAAAGTGTTCTTTATAATTTTTTAATGTTTCATTCAGAGCTTGTTTATCCTGAACACAACTTTGTTAATAAAAGAAAATCGATAAGAAAACCAAATCATTTTTTTAAGATGGATGATATTGTTATACAGATACTAGAAAAATCATAGAAACCTAAAATGTAAAGATGTAAAATTATATTGAAGATATAGAACTAATTTTTTTAATAAATATAAGTGGTGGCTTAGTGGTTAAGGTGTTGGACTGATACCAGAAATCACATCACTGTTCAAATGATGTCTTTGCTTTCCTAAGATTGCTTTTCCATCTGATTAAGGTGAATCATCAGTGTAAAATAGATAGTATAGAGGTCTGTTTTTTACTGGCTTACTCTCTCTGTGCTAAGCATATCAAAGTTGTCCTAAATATTTTGTACAAATTTTGGACAGGAGAATGATGACAAAACTTGATACTTTCTACAGACACCCATTATAAAAAGGGCATGCAAGTGTGTGTGTGTGTGCTTGTGTGTGTATAATAATTGGTTGTTTCTGTTGGCTGTCTGTTTCAGGCTGGAGGGTCTAATGGAACTGTATTCTCAGGGATGTGAAAGGTCTTACACTGTCAACAGCAGTATTCTACGTACTATTGAGCCTCATCTAAAGGACTTCCAACAACTTTTGCTGGACCCTCCCAAGGTACTTGTTCTTCACTTCAGTGAGCTTCACTTTGCAGTTGATCAAAGCTTCAACATGTAGGAACTGCACCATGTTTTTTTTTAATGCAAAGACCTAATTCACTATTTAATGTATTTTTCCCCACTGTAGAAAAGTGCAATACTTACAACTGTTGGTGTTCTGGAGCAGCCGCTAGGAAATGCACGCCTCCATGTTGCCAGGCTGGTGGCATCTCTGCTACAGACAAGCGACAACAGCATCTGCCAAGAGCTCTGCAGGCTTAACATTATGGATCTCCTGCTGGTGAGGGCTTCTTTCATATTTATTTATGACTCTCTGGACCATTCCGTCATGTGTTGAAAAAGCCAGTGTTCTCTTTTCAGATTTTTTTTTTTTTTTTTTTACAAAACACCACTTTCTAATGAACTTATTGTTTTCTTGTTTTTGGTTACAGGATTTATTCTTTAAATACACCTGGAATAATTTCTTGCACTTTCAAGTAGAGTTGTGTGTGACGTCGATTCTGAATCACTCAGCTCACCTGGGTCTACACACTTCAGTTCTCCAGAACCATGAAGAGAAGTCTGAATCAGACGACCAGAATAGCAGTACAGACACGGCGCATATGTCCACCCGTGATGCCTTGGTGGCCAATGTAATAACTGCAATATTTTATTTTAGTTTTTTTTTTTTTTTTGCCCGTTATTTTATTATAGTCAATGAATTATTCATTTGGAGATGTATAGTGGGTTTCCCCAACAGTGCAGCTATGCCCAGCAGATTACCCATAATCCCCCATACCATTATTAAATCCATAATACATTTACATTTGTAGCGTCTGGCAGACACCCTTATCCAGAGCGATTTATTTAATTTTTACAACTGAGCAATTAGGGGTTAGGAGCCTTGCTCAGGGGCCCAACAGTGGTAACTCGGATTTTCCAATTACTAGGCAAACCCCTAATCACTAGACTATCACTTTCCACCAGAGCTCAGGAGCCCCTTTCCATAACATTCTGTGATAAACTTGTTTCTGCTTAATTCCTTTTTATGAATGCTGCTTTATAATCATCTATTCTTTGTTTTTAGTTGGTTTTACATTTAGTCATTGCAAGTGCTCTTTAGGGGAATGCCAATATTTTTTTTTAAATATACAGTGGTGCCTTCACTTACGAGTTTAATTTATTTGTAACTCAATTTACTCGTATGTCAAATAAATGTTTCCCCATTGGAATGCCATTAATTCATTCGAAGTCCCCAAAAACTGTTTTTTTGTTACATGTTTTTAAATAAGAAAAATATACTTATAAATAACGAATATTGTATAAAAAACAAAACAGAATGTACTGCAATAAACTGGTTTTATTAAGTATGTAATCGAGTGGTCCTCACAGGTTCGCCTAAACGCTTTAGTATAATAAAATAAAGAACGAAAGCAGTCCAAAATGTACTGAACTGGTTTATTTGGTATAGACATGTTTGAAACTTTCTGGCCGTCGCACGCTTTTGCACGCATGCGCTCTCACTATAACTACCGCAAGCCCCAAGGGGAAAAACGCATTCTTCCACACACACAATGAGTGCTGACACAAGTTTAGTCTGTTACAAGTATAATGTACAGCATTTATCCTGGAGATCAGACTAACGCAGATGTCTGACGAGCAATCACGTGAGAGACAGGATGCTGTGAAGTCAGACATCTGCACTAACGCAGATGTCTGACGAGCAATCACGTGAGACACAGGATGCTGTGAAGTCAGACATCTGCACTAACGCAGATGTCTGACGAGCAATCACGTGAGAGACAGGATGCTGGGCGGATGTTACAGCGTTCACTGTGGCGTTCGCTACGCCAAATAGTGGTGGGGTATCTAAAGCCGGATTTTAGCTCACAACTTGAATCAAAAAATTGCTCGTTAGTTGGGACACTTGTAAATCCAAGTAGCGTTTTATTATAATACTCGCACAGCTCCTTCTAACAGTACCCTTCTCCATCAGTAAACACCTGCTAAGAAATTAAAACATTACTGCATCAATCATGTTCCTTGCTGTTTGTTTGTGTGTGTCATGCAGCTCTTCCAACAGTGTCGCTTAGTGCAGAGGATTTTGGACGCCTGGGAGGAGAATGACAGAATCCAGTATGAGCTGATTCACTTTTTAATAAGGACTATCACTATTACTTTCTCGTGCTGATAATTTAAAGACTCTCTTTTTCTAGAGCTGAGGGTGGGACCAGAAGAGGTAACATGGGACATCTGACAAGAATCGCCAACACTGTGGTTCAGAACCTGGAGAAAGGACATGTGCAGTCGCATATCAGTGACCTTATTAAAGGTAAGTATACATGTTGCGGGTGTGTGTGGGCGTATTAAAAAAAAAAATTGTGAACGGGTCCTCATGCTCCAGTTAACTGGCATATTAGACCACCTTTTTGTAGGAGTTTGTCCATTTTTTTTTCCCCCCATAATTTGAGGCTGGTATGAAAATCTTTACATTTTTGATTTAATAATAGAGGAAACCAAGCAATTCAACCCCTCCATCACCCAAAACACCATGTGCATATATAAAAATCTAAGTATCCTGATATATTTCCTCCAGGTTCACATAAACTGCATCTTTTGCTCAGTTTGAATGAAAGAATGTTTGTGAGATTTGCAGCATAAGACTACTTGTTTGTGTATGTATGTGAATTGCATTATTTCTAATAATGTTTTTTGATAGGCAATTTTTCACTTTTCTTTGTTAAATAATTGCAGAGCTCCCCGAGGACTGTAGAGGACGTTGGGAGAGTTTTGTGGGTGAAACCCTTCGAGAAACCAACAGGAAAAACACAGTAGATCTGGTAATGAATGTATTTCTGTAAACCGAACAACCTGTGGAAACTAGATAGATGGAGTTGCAGCCCTCAATGCCAAATTTAACCAACAGTAATAAGCTATAGGTTTAGTTACCTGGAATGATTTCTTCCAAATCTATTGTATAGTGATACTTTTAAAATATAACCGTAACTCAAATGTTTTAAGTACTGAATCATGCTGGTTTTTTGTTGTGACAGGTCAGCACACACAACCTGCATTCTTCTAGTGAAGATGATGACATGGAGAGCCCTTTCCCCAGTGATCTGTCAATCCAACAGGTAGTCAGTGATTCACATTGTAAACCACGATAGTTTATAAATGGCTGATTTTCCTAAGACGACTATATGCTGTGTTAATTATTATGTCTATCATGCAGGCCTTCTCTGATTATCAGATTCAGCAGATGACAGCTAACTTTGTTGATCAGTTTGGCTTTAATGATGAGGAGTTCAATGAACATGATGAGAATATCAAGTGAGTTTCTGTTCTGCATTTTTCCTGTTATTGTAATTGTCTGTTCTTCTTCCGCTTATTTTTTTTCATTAGTGGTCCACGCGTAAAGGTAGTCTTTTGTATTTTGTTGAGATATTTTTAGGGCCTGAGTAAACGAAGGTGCTGAATGTAATGTTGGGAACTTTGCTGTTTTTATTATGGTTTTGTTGTTTTATTTATTTTCCTGTTTATGTTAGAAAGCACTATAAGCTGCCACTATTGTCAGAAAAGAGACTTTAACCTGATTGGCCTAATTATGGTTTTAATTTACTTTTCCACTCAACTCCTGTCCTGTCTGTCCATTAAAAGTTTCTTTTCATTCTATTCTCAGCTTACTCAAAATAAAAGTTTCAGGTTTGGTCATTCACAGGAGGTGGGGATAAGAAGAAATACTGGAGGTTTAGGATCCATAGGTCTCACTATGGTCATGACCACTCTCGGCCAATTTAGCATTTAGTGTTAGCATTAGGCTATTAGCACAAAATATGTACTATACTGGATTCTTCTCAGGTTAGTTCAATTGCAGTATTTTTGGTACCAAGATGCTGTAGACCACCAAATCCTCTCATTAAGAACCAGTGATGCTGCACCTTATGATTGAGATGAGTTTAAAGAATGCACTCTAGGATCTGGATAATGAATAATCTTTTTAGTTTTAGAAGGTCCATACAGATGATTTTTATGCAAATCCTCAACAGGTGGACATCAGGAAAGATCACTAAAAAGTTTCCCACAGGTTATTACAAAGTTCTCTAGTCTCCTCAATAAGAACAGGAGTTGCTCTGCAGGTTTGTGTGGATAGGAGCGTAAACTATTGCTGTATAATACTGGAAAAATTGCACATACTGGAAAAATTGGGCAATATTTCTTTTGCGACATTACAACATGAAAAATGTCACCTAATGTCATTCTAAAAAAATGTCACCATTATTTTAGAATGATTTAAAATAATAATAATAAATAATAAAAAAATAAATAAAAAAAATAAAAAATAATATATATATATATATAGATATATATAGATAGAAAAATCCAATGGAACAAAGATGCAAATAAAATAGTGTTTTAATGTTTATTTGGAGATTAACAGATAAATTACATATTAGAGATGCGGAAATTGAAAAATCAAATGTAACATCACTCTGCATAGTCATCACCATGTAAATTAGGTACAATTAATCATTGTTAAAGCTACAAAAGTTTTTGTTTATTGTGCCTGAATACAGTAACAAACCTCATCAAAACAAAGTGTAAATTATTGATATTGCACATTCTGTAATGTGACTATTGCAGATGCACACATTGTGATGCTGATGCTAAAACAATACATTGTAAACGCATCCTAATATAAACCCATCTCTGTTTTCTGGAATCCACGAAAGCTTTACATACAGTTGTAGTTGAGGCTTCAGAAATCGGTGGTTTAACGTGCATTACCAGGTGAATGATGTCTGGTCGAGACATACCATGTATTGGGTCTGGACAATATGGCCTCATTTTATATCACGATATAGTTCTTAATTTCTGTCGATGTGTGTGTTTTGGCTCAGTAAAACACACACACAGCCACTAGTGATGAGAAGTTCGGATCATTTTACCGGCGCGGAACTTTGACTCTCATTTAGCAAAATTAACAAATCTTTTTTTTGAGGCATTTATTTCATTGAGTTAATTTTGGCAAAATGTAATTGTTACGTGTTACTTTCCTAAGCCACTTTTCTACTACTTACCCAAACCTTGATCACACTACCAACAATACAAAACTATAATGTTATTATGCACCTCTTCACAATCTCCCTCTTAATTTGTGTTTGCTTTCAGTGCTACTTTTGATCGAATTGCTGAGATTGACTTCAGTATTGATGCAGATGATAATAGTGTAAGTGTCTTGACCTGGTAGACATTTATATATTTTTAAATTTGATTGTGTATGATTAATGATAACGTATGTCTGGGTTGGTTCTCGTGTATAATTCTAGGCCAGTGCTGCTGCCTTTGAGGCCTGCTGTAAAGAGAGAATACAGCAGTTTGATGACTGTGAAGAGGAAGAAGACATTTGGGAGGATAGAGAGATCAGCTATGCAACTCAAGTAAAATCTCGATCCAGGTATGAAGCTTTTATTCTAAAGAAATAAAACCGCCGAAATGATGAGAAGGCGTTTCAGTTGTGTGTCTTGATGTTCAGACTGATGACTAAATAATAAAATCTCTCTTAAATCCTTTGTTAGGTTTGGCGTGTCTTCATCTTCAGGAAGCTCACCAAAAGCGTCTGTGAGTAATGGGAAGCAGGGCTGCGGGTCAGCCAGTGAGAACGAGGAAGGCGAAAGTCCGGTCTCTACTCAAACAGGACCCAGCACAAAATACCCGTCAGCACAGGCCTCACAGAGTAAGAGTTATTCGAAACTGGATTATCAAAACATACTGCAACGTTTCAGTGCAAGTGTAAGATAGCATTTATGTACAGACTGATCTCTGGAGGGTGTCTGTTTATGTCCTGTGTGCACAGCTGATTTCCAGGAAGCAAAAGACACTGCCTGGAGCTCTGCAGCATCCAACCTGACCAACATGGAGCATCATGGTACAGAATGGGCCAATTTCACAGAGTTTCAGACAATCCGCAGGTAATCCAGGCATAATACTCATCTATGGAATCTTTTGCTAGCTATAATTATAAGGCTTATTTTATATTATATTAGTTTGTATTTCTGTTATATCGCGATGTTCATTTTCTAAATATATGCGCCAACTCAGGAAAAAGTATAGGCTGCATTTTTGCTGTATAACAGGTAACGGTATAAAATTGGCTAGATTTTATTTTTTAGATTTTGCTTTAAAATTGTGCACCGTATAAAAGTGTAGCGATGTTTCTAGTTAAGCTTCTGGGTTGTTGATCACGGGGTCAGGGTTCAAGGCCCAGCACTGCCAAACTGCTACTTTATTATAGCTGATCTTCTGTACTGAGCCGAAATTCCCAAGAGGTACTTACAAAAGGAAATGTTTGCGTGACTGATAGACAGACTTATTAATGCATAGCAGCATCACTCAAACAATTCTCTCAGTTCTAAAAAGGCAGATCAGCACAACCTATTTATTTAATCACACTACTAGGTTGATTCGGTTTACCTTTATTTGGGCTGATCGGAGAAGTAGGTTGTCTGCTAAACATAACAACCCTCTCACTGTCGTTTGGGTGGGGGGGGGCACACACGACTAAATATGTGCAGCATTACCGGACGGTTGATTTCACTAATCGAGTATTTGTCCCAGCAGCTTGGGTAACACTGAGAACAAGTTAGAAGAGAAAGGTGAGTATTTATAATGTGTTTAAGTCTAAAGTTGTTTGGATGAACAAAGCTAAAAAAAAAAAAATATATATATTCTCCCTCTTTCTCAGACTGTGGCTCGTGTGGAAGTTCTCACAGCGAGAAGGATGTGGGAAATGAGAAACTTAAAGTAGCAGGCAACCAAAAAGCAGCTGCAGCTCAAACACACAGGTTAGAGTGAGACACGTCATTAACAGGTTGGAATTTAATACGGGTCATATTTTTTGAATTGATTTCTATTTCAATTAATATGCTTAGTGTTATGTGCATTATATGTGCATTTCTTCAATGGTAAAACTATCTTCAATAGTCACACCAGTGATCTGTGTGTTCAGCATGTTATCATCATCACTTCAAATGAATGTTGCTCAACATCGCTGGTTTAATCAATTAACTGTTTATTTAAACTTCTCAACAACCTTCACTTGATTATATAGCATTAACATTTTACTGAATTTACTGCATTTACTGTAGTGTTAGCAAATTAGAATACATCAGCATATGTTATGTTTGAGATCAGTGACAGTGATTACTGTAAATGTGCTGAAGGTCTAGGAAATGTACCTACCGAGCATAAAATGCATCTACCGAGATGCTATATGGCTACCTATACTATATGGCAAAAGTTCTACTTAAACACTTGTATGTCTGCCATAAAGTCCGAGTCAAACGAACTGAAACTAAGATACTTGACAATGGAAATGTCCCTGATCTGCATGAAGACATGGTGTGTACTGGTTGGAGTGGAAGAACTGGGGTGTCCCGTACAGAATCCTGACTCCACTGAATACCTTTTAGAAAGAACTGGAACACTGACTGAACCCCAGACCTCCTCACCCAACATTAGTGTCTGATCTCATTAATACTATTGTAGCTGAATGAACACTAATCCACACAGTCACACAACACAATCTGGAGAAAAACCCGCACAAAACAGTGAAAGCGAGGAAGAGCGAGACTACATCTGGAATAGGTTTAAAAAAACCACATGGATGTGATTGTCAGGTGTTTCAATATATTTCTCCTCACATAGTTTATCTGTTTTGTTTGCATTAGTTTAAGCCAGTAAAGTGAAAGCTGTTTTATTGTTTTTAGTGATGCTCCTGTTAAGGCATTGGAAAAGCTGACGATTACAGACACAGAAGCATCTGCAGAGTCCCAGACACATACACCAGATGCAGAAAACACCACTGTGACAGATAAAAGGTATGAGCTTTCCGAACATCATGTTTAAATTAATTAGAAAAGTCTTATTTTAAAATACGACCAACATTAAACAATGAAACACTGGCCAATATGGGGTTCAGGGTTTCACATTTACATATGCAGACCCTGGTGACTAATCTAGACTGATGTATATTCCATAAACCCTTTTACGTAAATTAGAGTAGAGTGAATAGGGAAATGGTAATGTAATAGCTCAGCTGTACATAAAATATTAGAGAGGGGTTTTTGGTGTGGAGAAGCTGTAGAAAGTCTCACTCCACTGACTGCTGCAGAATCAATAATGATTTGGGCTGTGACATCATATCATTCCTAACTCCATATACTTGTCTTACTGTTGCTACCTGTCTTGTACCTTACAAATGCTTTTATATTCAGATTATTGAAATGTTTACATATATTTTTGATATATTTGCAGATTAACAAACTGTTTTTCATTTACTCAGATGTATATTCAAATAAATATTTACTAGCTTTACACATATTCATGTATGTATACGTAAACAGACGAAAACAGTTCTCCATATTGCACTGACTGCTTATTATTATAAATCTATATTGCAATTGCAACGTAAAACGGAAACTGTGTTTCAGTTCCTCTTTGTACATATGGTGGCAATGGTAAAAAAAATATCTTGAACCTTGTGCTGGATAGGGACAGCATTCACTATGATAGGCATTATTTTTTCTATATATATATATATATATATATATATATATATATATATAATATATATATATATATATATACACATACACACACTGCTCAAAAAAAATAAAGGGAACACTAAAATAACACATCCTAGATCTGAATGAATGAAATATTCTTATTAAATACTTTGTTCTTTACATAGTTGAATGTGCTGACAACAAAATCACACAAAAATTATCAATGAAAATCAAATTTATTAACCCATGGAGGTCTGGATTTGGAGTCACACTCAACATTGAAGTGGAAAAACACACTACAGGCTGATCCAACTTTGATGTAATGTCCTTAAAACAAGTCAAAATGAGGCTCAGTAGTGTGTGTGGCCTCCACGTGCCTGTATGACCTCCCTACAACGCCTGGGCATGCTCCTGATGAGGTGGCGGATGGTCTCCTGAGGGATCTCCTCCAAGACCTGGACTAAAGCATCCGCCAACTCCTGGACAGTCTGTGGTGCAACGTGGCGTTGGTGGATGGAGCGAGACATGATGTCCCAGATGTGCTCAATTGGATTCAGGTCTGGGGAACGGGCGGGCCAGTCCATAGCATCAATGCCTTCGTCTTGCAGGAACTGCTGACACACTCCAGCCACATGAGGTCTAGCATTGTCTTGCATTAGGAGGAACCCAGGGGCAACCGCACCGGCATATGGTCTCACAAGGGGTCTGAGGATCTCATCTCGTTACCTAATGGCAGTCAGGCTACCTCTGTGCAGCCCTCCAAAGAAATGCCACCCCACACCATTAATGACCCACTGCCAAACCGGTCATGCTGGAGGATGTTGCAGGCAGCAGAACGTTCTCCACGGCGTCTCCAGACTCTGTCACGTCTGTCACATGTGCTCAGTGTGAACCTGCTTTTATCTGTGAAGAGCACAGGGCGCCAGTGGCGAATTTGCCAATCTTGGTGTTCTCTGGCAAATGCAAACGTCCTGCACGGTGTTGGGCTGTAAGAACAACCCCCACCTGTGGACGTCGGGCCCTCATACCACCCTCATAAAGTCTGTTTCTGACCGTTTGAGCAGACACATGTGTAGTAGAATTTTATCAACCTGTGTATAAATTCAGTGGTATATAATGGTGGTATTGTCATGTGTGTTAGAGAAACCGTGGAATGTATAGGTTGCCATGTAAGGGGGGTTCTGGATGGGAAACAGATGGGGATAATTAAGTTTAGGGGAAGGGCAAAGTTCAGGTTGTCACACATGAGGTATGAGTTCCTGTGTCCCAGAGAGAGAGAACAATGTATAATGGGCGGGAATTGTGTATATAAGCCCGATGTAAAACTTTGTTCGGGAGACATTCTGCTGGCAGTCTGCCTCAGGTTTTTAGTATCGCATGTTATTAAACACCTACTCTTTCCTGGTGTCAAAACCGTGTCTCGTGTGGTTCCTTCAACACATGCACATTTGTGGCCTGCTGGAGGTCATTTTGCAGGGCTCTGCTGGCAATGCTCCTCCTGTTCCTCCTTGCACAAAGGCAGAGGTAGCGGTCCCTGCTGCTGGGTTGTTGCCCTCCTACGGCCTCCTCCACGTCTCCTGATGTACTGGCCTGTCTCCTGGGTAGCGCCTCCATGCTCTGGACACTACACTGACAGACACAGCAAACCTTCTTGCCACAGCTCGCATTGATGTGCCATCCTGGATGAGCTGCACTACCTAAGCCACTTGTGGGGGTTGTAGACTCCGTCTCATGCTACCACTAGAGTGAAAGCATTCAAAAGTGACCAAAACATCAGCCAGAAAGCATAGGAACTGAGAAGTGGTCTGTGGTCACCACCTGCAGAACCACTCCTTTATTGGGGGTGTCTTGCTAATTGCCTATAATTTCCACCTGTTGTCTATTCCATTTGCACAACAGCATGTGAAATTGATTGTCAATCAGTGTTGCTTCCTAAGTGGGCAGTTTGATTTCACAGAAGTGTGATTGACTTGGAGTTACATTGTGTTGTTTAAGTATTCCCTTTATTTTTTTGAGCAGTGTATATATATAAAAATATAAAAAATCCAGGTGTTTCTGTATTTAAACCGGTAGACTTTACCGCTATATAAGGAATACCTTTACCATCGCTTATTCATGAAATAATTAGCCAGTCATGTGGCAGCAGCACATCGTAGTTAGATAGTATCACACAGATATAGCAGAGGAAGGTCCTGTTCATGATAACATCTAACATCAGATAAAGGACAGTGTGATCTGTGTGGCTGGACAGATTCTCTTGAATTATAAAGCAAGATCCGAAGAAATGTCACACTGATACAACTGAAAGTGGATTAACTGGCGGTGTAAACAGCTAACGTTGGCTTTACTTTTCACACTTTTGTTTTTTTGTGACTTTCCCCCCCAGATCTGACGCCCCCTCTGATCCCACACCCAATGGACCGGTCTGAAGTAAAGCCAGACAAAAACCCGTTTGAACCCACAATTTCTGTCACTTCTGTTCTAACAATACCACTTTTGGTGTTGAGGTTAAAAACGATGCCAAGTTGTAAAACATGGAATCTGCCGATCAGCATGCACCGCCGAAAGAAAAAGGGATGTGCAGCACTCCCCCAGTAACTAGAACAGTGCTCACACACACACACACACACACACACTTTTAGTTCTTTTTAAATTGGTATGAAATTTGCTGTTTTTAATGTAGCAGTTAATTGTTTAATTTGTTTAAGTTCCAAAATCATTAAGCATTCTTTTTCCTTAATTTTATTTTTTAACTCCATCCTGACCAGAAAAAGGGAGGGAGGGAGAGAGAGGTAAAGGGGGATTGGAGCACAGGATACTGAATCAGTACATAAGGATGCCTCAGTCTGTGTTCACTGCAGTGCCATTGTTGTAAATCTACACTTATGAAAGACATCAGTGTGTAAACACCTCAGCGATTGTTACAGATAGCTTTGTGACATCTGTAAGAACTTTCCTACGCATCTCCACAATAAAACTCACACATGTAAATGATGTAATCCCACTCAATTAGGGCTAAAATATCACTGCTCTTTGTGTGCAATAACGAACTCCGAGCTCGAGATTTCAATCCACACGGATTACGAAGTGTACTTGTTCAGGTTCTGATGTTTTGCGGAGTATTATAAAGGCGTATTGTTTCCGAACTTTTGTTAGCCTTCTTACTCAACAGATTACAGCCGTTTCTCCCTTCTTTTAATAATCAACAAGTTTTAAAGTGTATCTTTGTATTTTTTCTAACGCACCGCTTCACGTACAATTTGTGCGCTCTCTGAAGAAGAAAAAAAAAAGCACTTTTATTGTAGAACTTTGCCTTAAGTCATTAATTGATGCCAGCTTCATCACAGGAAGCAGGTGCGAGTTATTCGCCAGTCCTTCACTGTACCTAAAAATGATAAGAGAAGAGAAACTTCCACAGTCTTCCTGTTTCTCCACAGTCAAATACAGCTAGGGCTCCCAAGCCCTTGGTTACTAGAGAAAATGACGCTGCCGGTACATTACCATTTATGGGGAGACGTAAAGAACATCGCTGTTGAAATGACTTAATTTTAGTCATCGCCTGTAAATATCAATGCACTTGGCCTATCAGGATCTTTTAGGTTTTTTCAATCAAGCCAAGTCATTAATTTAATAAGATTTCCTGAGTTTAGACGAGAGAACCAGGTGGCCGCCCTTCTGAGATCCACCACTGAGAACTTGACAAGAAATAAAACTGCCTCCTTGATCGTCAACTGTTACCCAACCTGTCGAAGGTGCATGGAATATCCAGGAAGCTGTTCATCTCATTCATTCATTAAAGCTTGGCTTTTTTCACAGTTATGCCTTACAGCCAAATCTGAGCAATGCTACGACATTGAGCTTTGCTGGACTGCGTTGCATTGAATCGTTATCAGAACAGAGAGCTTAAGAGAGATATAATTCAATTCTATAATGTGTGTGTGTGTGTATTTTTATAGCTATTTTAAGATTTGTTAAAGTTATGTTCAATATCATATAAATAAATGTTATCATGAGAACTTAATTTACTATGCATCAGTCTGTAAGGGTTCACATTATTAAACAGGAGACACACACACAAGGCAGAAAATGAATAATACACTCATGGATCAGGCGTGACATCGAAACCAGACTGAATCCACATGACCTCTGAAGTTGCGCTGAGAAGTCTGGCAGCAGGACATCAGCAGCAGACGCTTAAACTCATGGAAGATGGTTCAGGTGGAGTCTCCATGGATCAGACCTGTTGGTCCAGCACGTTCTACAGATACTCGATCAGAATTTAGGTCAGAACTCTGTCAGATTTAAACTATTTCTGAGGAAATACTAAACGTTTCTGGTACTTGGAAGTGACAGCTTGGTGATGCTAGAAAGGTATAAAATCAAGAAAAAAATTGGACAAAAGGTCATGATGAGCGTTCCAAATTCAGGAACATACCATTTTTGTACATCCTTTATACAGTACATTTCAATTAAGATTCCCAACCGCTGATCTTTTGGAGAGGCATTATGGACCCATCTACATTATGGCTTTTCATCTGCTTGCTAAAAGTATTTTAATAAGTATTTGCTACGCATTAGAATTGTGTTGCGTATTTTTCTTAGTACAGTATAATGAATGAAAATCCAACACCACCTCTTGATATTTTTCTAATTTTATTCGCCACGTCATGCCACTAAGGCGGTATATTTGACCATTCCCAGAAAATATGGAAATTGTTATTTATTTATTTAAATAGAACGTTCAAAAGCAAGTTGTTGACCAAAGTGCTTACATGTATGCCATACAAACCAAAAAAAGATCTAAAAACACATTTGTGGTGATCAGTTCAGTAAACAAAATTACACTGAACTGATCACCAATTTAGATGGCACAAGGTCTATAACTCGTCCAATTGGGGGGGGGGGATTTTTGAAAGGGGACACAAATAACACAGCTGGTAAACTGTTGTTTTTGTGACTGTTTAGCAGAACAGGAAAGAAAACAACCTACAAAATAGTGGATAAAAACATTATTAATCAAACACACAGGAAACCCTTTCACCTCGAAATAAAAAACCCATACAAACTAATACAATTCCTGTCAACATAAAACATTTCCCTACTACTACTATATGTATATAGATATATATATATTTCTTTTTTAATATTATTGATATTATTAATAATATAATATTATTATTATAAATAATAAAATATTTTTTATATTGCTTTTTCCACAGCAAGTCCACAGTTCCTTCATGCTGATTCCACACTAACACACGTTTAAGCTCTAATTCCCCAAACGCTCTGTTGTAGGACAGACTCTCTGATTCAGATGCCTAATTTTCATGGTGGTGAGTTGCTATAAAATGTCGTATGAGTGTAAATCAGCACACGGCTGTCGGACTGTAGACCTGCGTTCACATTGCATAGTTATTTGCAAAAAGTGCAAAAAAAAAACCCCAAAGAAATTATAAAAAAACATTAGTTTGAATTGACTAAACATGAGAGACTTCATTATTTGGTCCATGGACAGTGATCTGGAGGACATCAGTCAAATTTCTGAGGAATGCAGCCATCCATCTCCAGGACTTCTGGCCAGCCTTCATACTTGTTGTTTTCAGCATTGTTCTTGATGTACTGAGAACATCAGCAGAGGAGTTTTAATCACATTTTCACACAGAAAAGTATTTCGGTATCGATTATCAGATCATGGTCTAGATGAAGGTTCACCTGTTCAAAGGGACTTTTAGTTTTGATTCCTTTTCCTCCAACGAAGAGCCAGTTGTCCCTAAAGCCCAGAGAATTAATGTAGGAGCTGCCTAGTGCTGAGATCAACTTTCTTGCCTCACTGGTAAGTCTGTTTAAAAAAGATAGTTTAAAAAAAAAAAAAAAGATTATTGAGTTTATGTCCTAAACGAAGACCCAAGTACTTTGAAAACGTATCCGTTAATTTCCTACTCAGATTAAGTACCTTTAAAAGATCAACCATTAAAAAGAATACAACATTTTTGATGGTTTACTATAAGGGCAAGAAGCAAGAAGTGTGTATTCTTAAAAAAATCAATAAGCTTATAAATACAACCGACGTTTTAATGCTTTCCTTTTTATTCCAGTTAATAGAACGGCTCCTGTCTGCCCCGGTCTGCAGTGAAGCTTTGAGTCACTGATGGTAATATGATGTTAAGCTTTTAGCGAGCAACTAATTGCCTAAGATTTTTTATTACTTTTTACATTTTTTAAAACTTTTTTGATTAGAGCATCAGTTCTGATCTAAAATTAAGGACTGAATTGCCTGAACACTTTTAGACGTGTAACTTTGTGCTGTTCATTAGTGTCGGGTGTCGGAACAGAAATAACTGTGCTGCATCTCACTATTACTTGTACTTGTGTGTGTAACAGATATTCTTGCTGATAACAGAACCTTTTTTAGACTGACCGCAGGCTTTATAGCCTTTTTGGCTGCCAAAACAGGCCTGACCTGTGGAGGCATGGACTTCACTAGACCTCTGAAGGTGCACTTTAAGTCCTGTAAAATGTGAAGTGAGGCCTTCCTGGATTGGACCTGTTTGTCCAGCACATCTCAAAAATACTCCACTGGATTGAGATCTGGGTAATTAATAGGCCAAATTATTGTGCTCTTCAAACCATTCCTGAACAGTTTTTGCTTAGTGGCAGGATGTATTATCCTGCTGAAAGAGGCATCCATCCTTTGCTCTGTGGTCCAGTTCTGATGCTCACGTGTCCATTGTAGATGCATTTAGTGGTAGACAGAGGGCAGCGTGGACACCCTGACTGGTATAGAAAATGTTATA
This sequence comes from Bagarius yarrelli, assembly GCA_005784505.1. Classification (NCBI taxonomy): domain Eukaryota; kingdom Metazoa; phylum Chordata; class Actinopteri; order Siluriformes; family Sisoridae; genus Bagarius; species Bagarius yarrelli. The sequence continues at coordinate 15,492,926 of VCAZ01000001.1, read as the reverse complement.
ATGCTATAATAAACACCACCCACTAACAGGTGTTATGATGGAGAGATAATCATCGTCAGTGCTCATTTTATTATGCCTGATCGGTGTGTATCCTGGTTTTATGTTAAGAATAGATGTTTCTGTTAAGAAGTACAGAAAGACATCATAAGTGTAATCTTGAATGCTTAGTTTGTACGGAAAATTTATCAAATAGTGGGAAGTGGTGGCTCATGGTTAAGATGTTGGACTACCAACCCAAAGACTGTGGGTTCGATTCCCAGCTCCACCAAGCCATGACTGCTGGGCCCCTGAGCAAGGCCCTTAACCCCCAATTGCTCAGTTGTATAGAAGAGATAAATGTAAGTCGCTCTGGATAAGGGCGTCTGCCAAATGCTGTAAATGTATTAAATAACCAATGGACTAGTATACAAAACTTCTCTCACTGTCACGATGAATAAATGATTAGAAGGACCTACTTGGTAGAAGCATCGTCAAAAGAAGCCATCATGACAACTGTTCCATCTTTAATGTTCTTTATAAAGTCGATAAGTGGCTGGATATCTGGATGGGGGAAAAAAAGAAATGCTTTAAATAAAAAATAATGTTTGACATAGTGATACTGTAGGAATAATATCACTATAAACCTGACAGGTGATCTATTCGATTATTGAATTTATACATTTTTTAGATTTTATTACATTTTTTATCTTTGAAGAATTCATACTGTCAAACGGTAAACAGTAAGAAAAAATGTCTTCATAAAAATATATTATATATATTTAATTTATCGCCCACACAATCTTACGTTTCTAAAATTCAGCCATGCATCTCTTATTAAAAAGAAAAGCTTTGTAACTCCAGTCGTATTGAGCATAAGAGGAGTGTAACTCATTATACACAAAAGGTGTGATTCCCTATTAGGTAACGCTAAACCCAGGTATACTCTTTATTTCACAGGAACTGCAAGGAACCTGACATCTGATCAGGAACAAAGCAGCGCAGAATAAATAAGGAACACAAAGCACACGCAGGTCTGATGGCTACAAACCTGGTGTTGTTTAAGCGTCAGGAAGAGAAGCTGTTTCGGAAAATGGCTAAGACAATTCTAAAAATAGACTTGGTACTAAAACGCTGAAAGTAAAGAGCATTTTGTCCTGTTTTAGTGTTTCCTGTTTAGTGTTTGTAAATTACTAAAACATAAATGCTTTTTGTGAGGGAATTTCAATTTTTATTCTTAGGAAAAAAAAAAAAAAATTTTAGTGAAATGGAGGAAACAGACTAGCCCTCAATTCCCATGCAGATCAATGAGCCTCGACTGTCCCATGTTCCTGTCTTAGGTTCACCTTTGACCATAATCTGCACGTAAGACCTGCTGGTTTGGAGAAACTTCAGCATCTTTTTACAATTTAGCTCTGGTGGTTCAGATCCTTACACTTGCTCACTTTTTTTGCTTATAATACAAATTGACAGAACTGTTGACTCTCTGTGTAATAAACCCCACCCACTGACAGGTGTGACTGTAAGGTAAGTATAGTTAATGATAGTCAATGTCAATAGTCAGGTGTAGATTTACATATCTACCTTAATACATCTAATCTAACATCTTAGTAACCATACAGGAACAAATAGTGTTTTCATAGTAGCTTTGACTTTACTAAAAACATACTTGGTGTACCGCATTTTTATAAAAACATTAAAATGTGTTGTGTGGTGACATACGGTACTATTGCGCTCTCGAACGCTCTCTCGCTATATACACACACTTTTGTGTTGTATGTTAACACATTTAAAAAAAAATAAGAAGGTGAAAGCTGAGACTATGTGCAGAAAAAAAAACCCCAAAAAACCCCAAAACTTACCGCCTGTCCACATGTCAAAGACTTCAGTCTTGATGAGCTGTCCAGTCTTTCCTACAACACGTACAGCGCACAAATAATTTTAAGAGTTTTGGTCCTTCCGCTTTACAACAAACCAAACTGATCATCCCTACCAAGACATACCATCGACTAGGGCAATATTTATACCCCGTCCCACATTGTTCCTAACTCCACTCATCAATCTGAGGAGAGAAATATTAGACAGAAATAAACCGATTAAACATCAAGAAAAAAATTCAATTGAATTATAATTTATTTAATGCTTTTAGACAAGGGGCGCTGATACAAGCAGCCATAAATAAATACATTTATAGATCTAAATTTATGTCCTAAAAATAAACCCTGAGAAATAGGGAAACTAGAGAAAAACTAGACGCAGGGAGGAACCTATACTCATCTGGTTTACCCTAGATGCTGGCCACATACCAGCAGCAGTGGGGGGGAACCTTTAGCTGCAAACATGGCTAGTCCTGTTAGTTACTGATTTTAAATATAATCGAACAGACAGAAAACTAGATTTAAGATAAATGCGATATCTAATACAATATTTGAAAACAATATATAACCAACATATGCTGTTCAAACACATTTACCTTTATGTTGAAACATTTTTCTGCCGAGCATAGCTGATACAACCTGTTCTTGGTTTCGAGGGACTATCAAGATTTGTAGTGTTTCCTCTTTTTGCTGCCACTCAAGCGAAACATATATACACAGAAGTTCAGTCTGTGTGTGCTCAACTCTTTTAAAGTGCTGTCATATATTTGAGGTGCTGCTTTGTTTTGCCACTGAATCATCATGTGACATCCCAACTTACATCCGTATTTTACTATCTGCATCGACCGAAAACTTTGACCACACATCATTGAAGTATTAAATCGCTCATTGTGATATGCATATTGCGATATACACATTTGGGATGTTTCGATAATTTCTAATATATTGTAAAGCATTACAGGAAACTATAAAATAAAAAACATTTATTTTAAATCCTTTAACATCAGACTCTGTCTTCCAGGTGCTGATGCTGATTAGACCACAGCTTGTGTTTAGATGTTTAGGTGGATACTTTGCTCACTGACCAACAGATTCAGCTTCATTGGCCACTTGACAAGTTTTAATCCAGACTTCTATTTTAGAGGACACTGAGCTCCAACATGACACTTTTTAAGCAAAATTGTGAAACCTGAGGAACAAGTCATCCTTGTTACTGATAAATGTGGGGAAAAAAACTTGAAAAAGATGAAAGCGTCACTATTTTAGAAGAAAGAAGTCATGACAACAAATGGCTTAGTCACAATGCAAAACACCCTCAAACACACACACACACACACACACACAGATAAGATATACAGTAAACAGTGTTGCTAATACCCAGTCAAGGTAAAGGTACATACATATCATCCTCTAGGCAGATTTTGGGCCCAACGATACTGGCAGCTCCACTGGCCATTTTGAAGGCGAAATGGTGTTCAGGACAGGGCTTATATAGGCCACATTTGTGATGAGGTGACTTTGTAGCTATAAAAAAAAAAAAAAAAAGACCTTGGTTAAGTTTTTAAGTTTAGATACAAACATAGAATCTCACACATTTTTAATCTGCTCTACAATTGTTCACACTTTTTATGTTTGGTTCAATTAAAACAAACTCTGGTACGATTTCTCGGTTCATTTCAGCAAGTATAAACGCTGCCATTCGAAACAGGTCTTCAATAGGTAATGGCCCGCTTCAGGTGCACTTCGATTGATATGTGAACACAACATGGACCAAATATATCTAATCAGATGGAAAAAAGATGTGATGTCACAGGGTGCGACTCAAACACATTGATGTGAAATACTGTTTTTTTGCTGCAGATCTGTTTCTGCATACAAAAGAGGAATTCTTGGTGCTGATTAAATATTTTAGGAGCTCTTCACGAGCCAGTAAAAGTAAAACAATGTATACATGCACACAATGAGTGTGCTTAATTCATTACACCGCGTCATTTTAGATTGTACATTCCGTCACGAACATAAGGCCCAAAAGCCAACCAATTAGCATCACTATGCCTTTAGGTTCGGTATTTTTAGGGTTACTGTCAAAAATGCCAGTGTGAACTCTAAGTGGACCAGAAAAAATGTATTATTTACTTTTTTGGTTAGGATTAAAAATAAACCAAACGAAACCAAGTAAAAGTGTGAACACCCTAAGCCTTTAGTCAGAATCACTAAATCACTTTAGCATGACACCGGATCAATGGTAGCAGGTATGCAAATACATTCCACATACATAAAACTTACTACTGAAATCTAACACGCTACATGGACAAAAGTATGCAGACACACAACCTCAACAAGATTGTGTTGTGTGACTGTGTGGATTTGTGTTAATTCAGCTACAATAGTATTCATGAGATCAGACACTAATGCATGTGTAACAAGTATTTGGTTGCACATTTACTCATAGCAGAAAGTATAAGCTCAAGTGAAATATGGCACGTATATCCTGTTCATGCCCACTGCAAACTATCATTCACACCCACATTATCAACACAGGCTAACAAGCTAACTACTTTTGCTCTTAAAGTGAAAACTAATTATTGTGGGGTTTTATTTTATTTTATTTTTAGTAAATGATTTAGGCATCCGGGTTTTTGCTAATACATTATTGGTGTGGAGTGTTTCTAAAACAAATTGAATTTTAACCAATTTCTATTCGCTTAATACAACAGCTTTTTAGTCTTTGTTGTAGTTCCCTTAGCATGCCTCGGATTTTCTTCTGAATTCAAATGCAGGCCGGTCTTTTTCAGAGGTAGTTCTCTTAGTTTCTTCTCTTAGTTTGTGTGCTTTTATTTTTCATCTGACAACTTCTCTTCTGGGAAGGTAGGACGCCAACTTTGTGTACTGCTTCATTAAATTAAGTTGGATCTGAGTTGTAAGTTGCACAATTTGTTGTCTGTCTTGTTAATTTGTGCATAAGGTGGGTAATCAGCCTAGTTTCAGTCCCCCCTCTAGGTGTGATTGCGAGCAGGGCTTGTGGATATATATTTGGTTTTAAACCGTATCTAGTGACTGTAGTGGTTTTAGACCTAAAACTCTTTTAACACACTTTGCTTGTAATGCTCTCCTATTTAATAACATACTTTGATATAGCACTTATCTAAAATTGCCATGCACAGACACGTCTATTCCTGTTGTCACATTGTACAGGCCCAGGCATGGCCATCCACGAAACATCCTTTGAGTTTTATGCAATTTTAGTCATAGACAGAAGTGAAGACTCAAAGTGTGTTTACAAAAAACGCTGATCATTTAGATTACTGTTTATAAATAATGACATTGTGTCAAGCTGTGCCACTGTACAAATGCTGTGTGAACCCTTTAATGAAAGCAAATATCAAGCAATAACTCACCGGCTTCAATGGCTTCAGATTTCCCTACAGAAGAAAAAAGAGGGATCGTTAATGTTTTCCCTAAGAAACTTATTAAAGAAGCCGGAAATTAAATCAAAAACACACATGTGTAAACAGCACTAATGAGACAAACACATACACTTTGCACTGTGCAAATGGTTTTAGGCGGGTGTAACTAAATGCTTTAAAAGTAAGACTGAGCACAGCAACAAGACATTGGGTAGTTACACTGCATCAGCAAGCTCTGCCTGACAATAAAACTTGAAATCTGACTGGGGTTTTATATGATGGGCTGTTCAAGCTATTTTCAAATATCACTAAAAAACTGGCAGTTAGGAGTTAAATGCAGTGCTGTGCCTAGGGGACTCTATGCAGCGGCAGAAAACACACTCAGCTTGCTTCCCTTCAACACACATCGGAGACACCCAGCAATGCTATCAGCAAACAACTGGGAGAAACTAGGTACATCCCACCAAAACTTGGCGGGCAATCAAAACACAATAACTCTGAAAAGCAGTACAATAACAATGTCTGCAGGCAGCAGTGTGAAGCAGGATGGAGTTCCTTTAGGTTTTGGAGCTGTCATTCTACAAATGGCGTTTTGGTCCTAAAGTGATGTCTTGGCCTCTACAGAGCCCGATCTCAGTGTCTGGAGTTCGCCTGGGTTCATTACAGGAGATAAATTTAGGAAGGTAGATCTACAGAAGATCTGGTTAGTTCTCAAAAGAGTAACTCTAAAACGCCGTGGCTGCAAGTGTACCCACAAAGCACAAATGCTGTTTTGGGGGTAAAGGCTTGATTTGGTTTTCTCTTTCATTCATTTATTGTCATGTTATAAAAAAAACAAAAAAACAAAAACAAAAACTATTAACCTTTGTTCTTGGCATTCTTACTTTATAGCATTTTTTCACAACTGCACAGCACTGTATATATAAAACCATCTCCATTTTTTTATTCACCGAAACACATTCCCTTAATCTCTTAACCTTTATTTCCTTCATAACTCTTTATCCCTATACCTTAATAACTCTTAATTTTCCTTAATAACTCTTTATTTCCTTATAACTCTTTATCCCTTAATAATCGTTTATTCCCTTAATCTCTAACCTAGTTATTTCCTTCATAACTCTTTATTCTCCTTAATAACCTTAATAACTCTTTATTTCCTTAATAACTCTTTATTCCCTTAATAACTCCTTTATATACTCTTTTCCCTTCATAACCTTATTCCCTTTAATCTCTTAACCTTTATCTTCCTTCATTCCTCTTTATTCCATTTAATACCCTTAGTAACTCTTATTTCCTTATAACCTCTTTATTTCCTAATACTCTTATTCCATTATAACTCTTTATCCATTAATTCCTCTTTCCCTTTTACCCTTTCTTAACCCTTTCCCTCATACTCTTTTATACTCTTATCCCTTAATAACTCTTTATTCCCTTAACTCTTTATTCCCTTAATAACTCTTTATTCCCTTAAACCCTTACTCTTTAATTTCCCTAACCCTAATAACCTTATAACTCTTTATTCCCTTAATAACTCTTTAATTCCCTTAATAACTCTTTATTCCCTTAAACACTCTTTATTCTCCTTAATACTCTTTATTCCCTTAATAACCCTTAATAACTCTTTATTTCCTTAATAACTCTTTACCTAATCCCTTAACTAACTCTTTATTCCTTCATAACTCTTTATTCCCTTAATAACCTCTTTTTCCCTTAATCTCTTAACTTTATTTCCTTCATAACTCCTTAATTCCCTTAATAACCCTTAATAACTCTTTATTTCCTTAATAACTCTTTTATTTCCTTAATAACGCTTTTTTCCATTAATAACTCTTTATTCCATTATAACTCTTTATTCCATTAATAACCCTTTATTCCCTTCATAACCCTTAATTCCCTTCATAACTTTATTCCCTTATAACTCTTTATTTCCTTAATAACTCTTTATTCCCTTAATCTCTTAACCTCTTTATTCCCTTAATAACTCTTTATTCCCTTAATAACTCTTTATTCCCTTAATAACTCTTTATTCCCTTAATAACTCTTAACCTTTATTTCCTTAATAACTCTTTATTTCCTTAATAACTCTTAACTCTTTATTCCCTTAATAACCCTTTATTCATTTAATAACTCTTTATTCCCTTAATAACTCTTTATTTAATAACTCTTTATTCCCTTAATAACTCTTTATTATATACTCTTTATTCCCTTAACCCGTTATTCCCTTTACCATTTGTTTTAATTGAAACTAAATTCCCTTAACCCTTTATTCCCTCAACCCTTTATTCCCCCAATAAAATGTTTTAAGTGTATGATGTAAATGTTTACAATGTGTGTGGTTCATCACTTTTATGGGAAAAGACAGATCAGATTCTTTAGGGGATTTTTTTTTCGCTAACCACACACTTTTTCTCTTTCTTTTTTCCATCTAGAATTAAAAGCTGAACCGAATGGGTTGGTCAAACACCCTGCCACTCCTGCCAATCCTACAGGTTAATATCCTGGAAGAGTAAGTGCCACGCCAGACGCAGTGTTTGCTCTGTGTAACGTTATCTGATCATTCGAGTGTGTTTAGACACCTGTGGTCCTACACAGGTTATAGAGCAGAGCCTAAACAAATTATAGAGCAGGTTATATTAACATAACATACCTATGAAATTGAAGTCCATGTTAATTTCCCAAAGCTGAAAAACCAGGAACCCTGCCAGGATTATAGCAGAGACCAGGACTGCTAATTTCAGTAGTACTGTGATTACAAACACAGAAATTATTAAGTCACACCACCAAGTGGAAAAGCTCCAAAAACAAACAACAACAATAAAACATGTAAAAATAAAGTTTAAAAAAGGACCGACCTCCCGCTCTTATCATTTTAAAACTGCAGGAATGAAGACAGACTCAGATTCCTGAAACACAATAAAGTGTAAGTACATGTCAGGAAATATTCTACAGCTAGAGGACTTTTGCAGCATTTGGCAGACGTCCTGATTCAGAGTGACTTACATTTATCTCTTTTATACAACTGAGCAAGTGGGGGTTAAGGGCCATGCTCAGGGGCCCAACAGTGGTGGAGCTGGGAATCGAACCCCGAATGCCTTTCTGGTATCAGTCCAACACCTTAACCACTAAACCACTTGACCTAATTAGTGTGTGTAATAAACATCGTTCTATTTTAACATTAATAACACGCCCGTTAATCATAACATACAGCGACTCAAATATTACAAATATTTCAGTTATTTACGGCTTCATTCAGCTAAGTTAAAAAGACAAACTGCCACTGCTCTGTGTGTGTGTGTGTGTGTGTGTGTGTGTGTGTGTGTGTGTGTGTGTGTGTGTGTGTGTGTGTTTACACATCCTGGTGGGTCCTTAACCTGAATACATGGGGACTCATGTCACGGTGGGGACCAAAATTGAGGTCCCCATAGTTACAAAGGCTTCTAAATCATACAGGAACAGATTTTTTGAGAAAGTGAAAATGCAGAAAGTTTCTGGTTAGGGTTTAGAGGTAGGGATAGGGTTTAGGGGTTAGGGGTTAGTAGATAGGGTTAGGGGATAGAAAATACAGTTTGTACAGTATATAAACCATTACACCTATGGAGAGTCCCCACAAGGATGATCTAACCAGGCGTGTGTATGTGTGTGTGTGTGTGTGTGTGTGTGTGTGTGTGTGTAAGACAGAGTTAAACTCGTAGACCGGTTTCTCTACACTTACACTCAACACTGATTAGCATCCAGCTACATGACGCACGTCTATGAACTCACATGTAAATGTTTCTGAAATGCGGTAAACACATACCTGCCTTTCGAAAAACTCCAGCACAGTTGAACGGCTAGAATAGTGTTTAAAGTTATTAAAAGAAAAAGAACATAAAGAAAAGAAAAGAACCAGCAAACAAACTAGACTTCATCAACTGTTCACCTACTGACGTGCCTAAAGCAGAGAAGGGGCGGGGTTACAAGGGGGCGGGGGTTATGAGGCATCAATAGTGACGTGTCCAATACAGGTCAATACTGTACTGGTCCGTGTACTGGATAAACTCTGCGCAATTGTTATTTTAATATTAGGTGCGAAGTTTGGGGAAACAAGGGGCTGATCAGCTGCATTTACACTGCAGATAATGATGACTAATTCAGATTTTTTTATGACCAGCCTACATCATATTTTAAATCTGACCCTTATCTAATATCTGCATGTGTGTAACATTGATCCCTTAGTTATAAATATCTTTTTGTCTAATAACAATGCGTTTTTTTTTTTGTTTTTTTTTTACATCAGTTAATATTACATGTTCATGTGTAACTTCTATGACACTATACACCACTCAAAGTTAGCTGGCTAGCGTGCTGCTGAAAACGACAGACATGGAAGCGTCCATGTTTCCCCATCCCACTGTGAATCTCGAACACCCCTCATAATTAAACGTCCAAAGGGAAGACGGATTTATAAATAAAGCGTATATTCTCGAATGCATCACTACTTAACGGTTCCTAACTGAAAGGTTTTCGACGGTGTACACTAGTGACCTCTTGTGGTCAAAACGTTAAATAGCCGTCTTTGTGTCCCAGAGAACCCGAACATTCTTTGAATTTCGCTGTATTTTGAAAAGGCCACAAAAACACGGTTCTATATATTTACACCTTTTCCGCATTAGTTTTGTCGCAAATCTGTGCTTTTGCAATGTTCTATGTACTAACTAAATGCAGGTTTTTTTAAACTAGTTTAGTGAATAAATACATAAAAAAAGCAAAGTTTGCCAGCAAACAGAATAATAACTTCGAAATCTGCGATAACGACTCGCATTAGAATTTGAACCAGTCACGTGGTTCTCTGAGCTGCTGACGTCGCAGATCACGTTGTCGTTGTAAAGAGTGAAGTTCCGGTGCAGTGCTTCGTTTTTTCCGGCACACATTTTGAATCTCTTGGTCGCAACGTCAGTTGTTTGGTGTAATATGAGGTAGAGTATTTTTACCGCATGTCTGTTAGGGGTATTTCTATGCAGTGGGACCACAACAAGCTGACTTCTGGTTCATCCGCCATAGTTCTGTGTTTAAACGTTCACATTCAGAACCAAAATACTCACATAGATGAGTGTGTGTCAGTAAAGGACTGTAGCTGAGTGTGTGTCAGTAAAGGACTGTAGCTGAGTGTGTGTCAGTAAAGGACTGTAGCTGAGTGTGTGTCAGTAAAGGACTGTAGCTGAGTGTGTGTCAGTAAAGGACTGTAGCTGAGTGGTGGTGTGCAAAGGACTGTAGCTGGTGTGTGTCAGTAAAGGGACTGTAGTATGGAGTGTGTGTCAGTAAAGGACTGTAGCTGAGTGTGGTGTCAGTAAAGGACTGTACTGTAGTGTGGTGTCTGAGTGTGTGTCAGTAAGGACTGTAGCTGAGTGTGTGTCAGTAAAGGACTGTAGCTGAGTGTGTGTCAGTAAAGGACTGTAGCTGAGTGTGTGTCAGTAAAGGACTGTAGCTGAGTGTGTGTCAGTAAAGGACTGTAGCTGAGTGTGTGTCATTGTATGAGTGTTGGCAGTAAGGCTGTAGCTGAGTGGTGTCAGTAAAGGACTGTAGCTGAGTGTGTGTCAGTAAAGGACTGTAGCTGAGTGTGTGTCAGTAAAGGACTGTAGATGAGTGTGTGTCAGTAGAGGACAGTAGATGAGTGTGTGTGTGTCAGTAGAGGACAGTAGATGAGTGTGTGTGTGTCAGTGTATAAAGGACTGTAGCTGTAGAGGAGTGGGTGTCAGTGGGTGTTCAGTTTAATAGGACTGTAGCTGAGTGTGTGTCAGTAAAGGACTGTAGCTGAGTGTGTGTCAGTAAAGGACTGTAGCTGAGTGTGTGTCAGTAAAGGACTGTAGCTGATGAGTGGTGTGTCAGTTTGTGGTTGGTCAGTAGGACTGTAGCTGAGTGTGTGTCAGTAAACGGATGTGAGCTGTGTCATTATAGGACTGTAGCTGAGTGTTGTGTCAGTGTGTGTCATTGTGTCTAGGACTAGGAGGCTGAGTCAGTAGTGTGTGTCAGTTAGAGTGTGAGTGGTGTGTGGATGTAGCAGGGTGTCAGAGGACAGTAGATGAGTGTGTGGGTCAGTAGATAGGACAGTAGATGAGTGTGTGTGTCAGTAGAGGACAGTAGATGAGTGTGTGTGTGTGTGTCAGTAGAGGACAGTAGATGAGTGTGTGTGGTGTCAGTAGAGGACAGTAGATGAGTGTGTGTGTGTCAGTAGAGGACAGTAGATGAGTGTGGGTGTGTCCAGTAGAGGACAGTAGATGAGTTGTGGTGTGTCAGTAGAGGACAGTAGATGAGTGTGGGTGTGTCAGTAGAGGACAGTAGATGAGTGGGTGTGTCAGTATAGGACAGTAGATGAGTGGGTGTGTCAGTAGAGGACAGTAGATGAGAGTGGGTGGTGTCAGTAGAGGACAGTAGATGAGTGGGTGTGTCAGGAGAGGACAGTAGAGGACAGTAGATGAGTGTGTGTGTGTGTCAGTAGAGGACAGTAGATGAGTGTGTGTGTGTGTCAGTAGAGGACAGTAGATGAGTGTGTGTGTGTGTCAGTAGAGGACAGTAGATGAGTGTGTGTGTGTGTCAGTAGAGGACAGTAGATGAGTGTGGTGTGTGTCAGTAGAGGACAGTAGATGAGTGTGTGTGTGTGTCAGTAGAGGACAGTAGATGAGTGTGTGTGTGTGTGTGGTCCGATGGGTGTTCGTAGAGGACATTAGATAAGTGTGTGTCCGTAGAGGACATTAGATGAGTGTGTGTCCGTAGAGGACATTAGATTTAGTGTGTGTCAGTAGAGGACAGTAGATTAGTGTGTGTCAGTAGAGGACTTTTTTCACAGCGTTAAACACAAGCCCAGCCCTGAGGCTGTCAGTGTGTGATCCTCCCTCAGGCTGCCTCAGTTACCCGAGCAACACACCGCTGTCCTCCTCTTGCACTCGGGCAATCAGCCGCTCCGTATCCACAACAGAACAGAGAGAAATCACTTGAGAATAAACTGCACGCTGCAAGTGGCAGAGCACAATCATGTGAGACTCTTAAAGCCCTGCGACTTCACTGAAGAACCTCTAGTGTAGAGCACTGACTCATCTGAACAAAACCCTCATCCCGAAGCGCTGCATTAGAACTGGCAGATTTACTTGAGAGACAGAGACAGAGAGAGAAAAGAGTGTGTGTGGTGGTTGGTTAGACTTCAACTGCTTGTACTGACTTTAATTCTCCTCGTCTTGAAGAAAGGATGGACGCTGGTTTACCGAGTCATTTTTCAGCCATGTTTCCAAACTTGGAGGCTAGTGAAGGTGGCAAAGCTCAGGAGGTAAGCCCAGGATCATTAGGGCTCCACCATTTGGACACAGAGCTCCAGAAAATGCTTATTGACGAGCGGATGCGCTGCGAGAACCACAAAACCAACTATCAAACACTGAAAGCCGAACACACAAGGTCTGATGCTCCTTTCTGCGACAGGAAGTAACTGTCTGTAGATTTCAGTAGATTTGTTTATTAAATTCTAGCAGTTTGAATCATTTAACCTGTGTGTGTAGACTGCAGGGTGAGTATACACGAGTCCAGGGTGAGCTGAAGAGGACGCTGAGTGAGAAACAGGTCGGTCAGGAGAAACTGCAGCTGTTGCTGGCGGATCTGAGAGGAGAGCTTTTGGATAAAACCAGAGAGCTGGAGGAGCTCAGATTACAGGTACATACGTGTGTGTAATATAACAAATCAGCAGGTTTTTTTTATGTTTAAAAATGTTTAATTAAGTCGTTTTTAACTTTTAAAGGTCTTATGCAAGTCATCATAAAGCAGTATAAAGCAAAATGTTTAAGATTCTAAGATATACAAAATCCCAAATGGACCCATTTGCTGTTTCTGTTCCTGCTTTAACAGGAACAGACAGGAGATGGGTTAAAAATAGGTGTGGCTCTTTACTCACCAACACACAGTCTGTCTCTGTGCAGGTGTGTTAATGATAAAATACCTGGCAATGCTTCACACATCCAAGCTGATGTACTGCAGTATAGTTAGTAATGGGGTATAATTCTAATTTTAGTGATTCCAAATCCTATCACGCTTATGGAATCCGGTTCTCATCGATTCTTGCTTTCTGATTTTTGGTAGGAAATAATATCCTTTTTTTTTATATATTATATAAACCAATAGGTTGTAACTATTAACTGTGACATGAAATATAGAACATTTTTCTTAAGGAAATGATCTAAAAACGATTACAAACACAAAACTACAGATACATACAAATGTAACAGACAGTTATTATCGGAGGCAGTTACTGCATTAAAGAATAAAATGCAGTTAGCTATTCTGCAGAGAAATATGCTGCAAAATTACAAATAAACAGACTGTTTTTAAATAAATGTAGAAAACAAAACAAAACTGCGTTTACATGCACCCTCTTAATGCGATTATATGAGACTTTGGCAATATTGCGATAAAAATTGTCAAAACATAAAACATGTAAAAAAAAAACATGTAAACATGTAAACAAAAACAATACTTTGATGCAATAAATTGCAAAACGCAATGCTTTGATGTAAATAATGCGCCTAAGCGCATAATTGCAGCAATCATAATCCTCTTAATATGGACCATATTTACATTTGCCGAACAATTTTATTATTTCCATTAATTCCAATAAAGGACGCAATCGCACTGATGTTTACATGTCAAAAGCAAAAGCTTTTCGCTCCTGAATAATTTCCATTATTTGTTCATCTAGAATTTCCAGAATTTTCTCGATACACCGATTTTAATCGAACTATACAGGCATGTAAATATCTTCTTCACGTTATTGCTGATCCGACTAAAGTGTGCATGTGCTCGTGCCGTTACATGAATATTGCAGCACACCATAATTCTTAGTAGCGAATAATAAGAATTGCATGTAAATGGGAGTGTGTTCTTCTTGACATATTAACATCATAATGCGATTAAGTCACTATTATTCATGCGCATATAACCGGTAGTCAGTGTATCCAGAATGATATCAAATGTAGCCAGAATGATGCAGCTCTAATTTAACGATGGTTCTTTTATCTGTGTTTTGTACATGAGTGTGACATGATGCTGCTGCTAATATTAGTTGTATCTGGTCCGCGGAATCACCGCTGGGAGATTTAAACGCAGTGCGTTTCTTCATTTTTTTTTTTAGCATATTAGAGGTACATTCCTCTTTACCTCCAACCAAAAGAGGACGGGGCAGGGGACAGGGAAAGGGGTAGGGCTAAGGGGGTAGGAATGGGATTGAGCCTTTTTTTTTTTTTTTTTTTTAAATAAAAAAAAAATAGTTAGGAGTTCACAGGTTAAAGGTGAGTATGTAAGCAGAGTAGAGTGACAAAAATTTCTAATCTATGCACAAATCTTATAACGGCCATGCTCTGGATTTTTATTTTCCACTCTTTTTCTTGGAATAGCAACAGGTGAGGAAGCGTGGACTTGGGCGTCACTCATCAACACAGAGTGACGCAAATACAAAGACGCTGGCTATACAAATTTTGCATTTCCTCATGGCTCTGATACATTTGTACATTTCTGTGTGTGCTAGGTGATGACCCCTCAGCGGTTGGAGATATTAAAAGCCCAGGTGCAGCAGGAGATGGAAGTTCCTATTATGGAGCGCTTTAGGAAGCTAGAGGATGTAAGTGTTTTTTGTTTTTTTACAGACTCGCAGATGTAGAAAATATGTGGAAAATTTGAAATACACCCTTATTCAGAGCTACTGGGAATCGAATCCTGATCCTCCAATTAGCAGTCCAGCACTTTAACCACTGTGCTACCAGATTGTGTAGTAGATTTCGTGTTTGTGGTATGTTGGTAGTGTGGAAATGTGTAGTGTTGTTTTTAAATCTCATATTATTGGGTTTCTTATTACATTACATTTACAGCATCTGGCAGACTTGCATTAGCCAACTTGCATCACATTTTTTGATGCAACTGAACAATTAGGGCTTAAAGGCCTTGCTCAAGGGCTCAGCAGAGGCAAATGGTGGTGTTAGAAATGGAACCTATGATCTCTTGCTCAGCAGTCAAAAACCTTAACCTCTAAACTACCACTTTCCGCCTCTTATTTGTCCTGCATGTGGCAGGAAGCTGAAAAATACCGATCCGAATACAATAAGATGCGCTACGACTTCACCTTTCTCAAATCCGAGTTTGATCACCAGCGAGAGGAACATGAGCGCATTTTGGAAGAGCAGCGAATGCGTTACAGTGCAGAGGTACAGTATAATTTTTGTTGGACACTATAATTTCTGCTGCAGGGATTGTGTGAAGATTTGTTTTTTTCGTGGATTTAGTTCAATGCTGTTTGGGTTTTACATTCTTGCCAGCTGGCTCTTCTGGAGAAGGAGAAGGAAAAACTGAGTGTGCAGCTGCAGAGTGGAGTGTGTGCGAGTGATGGGAAGCGCGTGGAAGCGCTGTTAAGAGAGAAAGCGCAGCTGCATCAGCGTCTCTGCAGCCTCGAGGCCGAGGTGGCTGAGCTCCGTGCAGAAAGGGACAGCACAGGAGCACAGGCAGAAAACACACAACGCATCCAGCTCCGACAGCTGGCCGAGTCCCAGGCGGCACTCAAGACTCTGGAGGTAAGAGGACCGCTGGACTACCAGGACTAGTGCGCTTATGTATATGTCTCTTATATCTGCTCCTCTCTGTTTCTATAATGTTGTACAAAAATTTTAACTTATAAAGGCACACTTCATTAAAAAAGCAAAACTAATGGATTAAAATATAATACACATGTTGCACAGATTGGGTCTTAATTATCAAGCTGGATCCAAACGATTTATTCATAAATCTGTGTGTATTCAGATTGATAAATGAGGCCAATGTGTGCAACATTTGTTGGTTATCTTTGACTGTTTATATTCAAGTTTATCTGAGAAAACCTACAAAACACCATTAACATCAAAAACGCCATCATCCTAGTTTACAAGACCAGGGTGTAGGAAGATTTTGTAAAAACTTGTTCTGTTTATTAAAAAATATAAAATCTATAGGGCCCGAACCATTAAAGGCCTCTAAATAAATTCTATTGAATAATAATAAATAAGATAAAAGATAAATCATTTAATGTTTGTGTGTGCAGAGCTTTAAACAAATGCTTGGGGTGATTAAGAAAAAAATCAGGGACGTATTCACAGAACGTTAGATGTTAACACTAAAAGTTCTCCTAAATAGCAGTGAAGGTTTTAAGCTTACAGTTTCCTCTTAAAATCTAACCACAAATCTGCTAAGACAAATTTTTACTGAGAAATAGAGAAGTCCTAAACTAAGAGTAAGGGCAGGGTTGACCTCGCTGCTAGGATGACGTCGGCATGCTTACTGATCGGCTGATAGGGGAGGAGTCTCTGTCAGAGATTTATTCATGGAAGTATTGTAGCGTGCAATATTATTTTTCCATATTCAAGTAATATTTAAATAAAAACTAAAAATGGTAATTGCCACATTTTAAATAAAGATTTTAAAACGCAGAGTAAGTGTCACTAAACAAGTATATGCTCCGACTCTTATGTGCTCCTTGTAAATAATTAAATATGTTGATAAAAGATATCACCAGCGTTTTGATTAACAGAGTAGAATAACTATGATGTTTATTGGTGAAGTAACTACGTCCCTGACGTAACTGAAGTTCTTTAACAGTCAAACTACCTTTAAAAGCTCACTATTCCATTCACTATTCCTCACTATTTGAAGTTTCCAAAATGTTCACGTTCCAACCCGAATTTGTTTCCTAATTCGGGAAGTTTTTGGCTACTCTTAGCCTCATGATGTTTTCTGAATGCGGGCTATGTTTTTACTAGTTAAAATTAGAAATGAGACACTTTTATTTTTGCCCGGTTGTTTACCTGCTATTCAACTTCTCTTTTTTGCTTGTTCACTTGAAATTTGTGTGTCTGTATCACTAAATACAAAGGAACTTCTTCAGTAATGTTCTTCAGTAAAGTATAATGATTTGATGTTCAGTTTGTCGGTATGTTGCAGTCGGAGAGGCAGTCGGTGTGCATGCAGTTAGAGCGAGTGGAGAAGGAGCTGCATTTGAGCCAGGATCAGAATGTGGAGCTCACTGGCAAACTGCACAAAGCTGAAAGGGAAACGCATGTCCTGAACAGTCAGGTCCGCTCTACATACATAATCGCCACTTATTTTCTTATTATTTCTTTTATTTACATATTTTATATATGTATTTTGTAACATGAAACAGGTTGAAGAAATTAAACATGCCCATAGATTGGAATTGGCTAATGTAAAAATGGAGTGTCTGAAAGCGAGAGGAGACGTGGAACGGGAACGTGACAAACTGCAAACCCAAGTGGAGAGTAGGTTTCAGCATTTCTTACTCTTCCTATCTCTCATTGTGCCTTACATTCTTTCATTATTGTATAAAATACAACTGGGAATAAAAATCATTTTTTTAACCTGTTGTTTTCTGGTCAAATTTGATTTCAAAAATGTTTCAATTATAATTACGGTTTTATTTTTATGTAGTTGCTTAAAATTAACATGTCGAAACCCAAAATTGGGTGGATTTTTTTCAAATTTCATGCTTTATAAACAGTGTAATCAAAAGGACAAGGGTTAAATAGTGCAATCAGGAAACACTTCCTCTTTCTCTGTGCCAGGTCTTCAGTCTGATCTTGAGGTTTTGTCCACAATGAGCGAGAGAAATAAAAAGTTGCTCTTGGAAAAAGATCAGGAGATGCTGCTTAGAATCCAGGGAGCTCGAGAGGACGAGATGCAAAAAATTACAGTGCTTCAAGAAGAGAAGTAAGATTTTTTTTTTGTTTTTTTGGGTTTTTTTTCCCCCACTCAAGCCCTTGTTTAATTTCTGTTCATATTGCAGACAGTCTGCTCATATTTTTAATTTCATATGCCTCATTTTTTATTGTGGTTTTATTGTGTGCTAGGTTAGAACTAGAGAATCGTCTCTCTGAGCTTGAGCAGCTGAGGGCTTTACAAGAAGCGAAAGGAGACTCCACAAACCAGGAATTTGAGGATCGGCTCCGTGCTGCTTGCCTTGGGGAGGAAACTGCACGCAAAGAGCTGCAGAATATCAAGTATTCACATATCAGTTATTCACATTTTTACTTTCTGCTTTAGTCCAAACGCTGTGTTGAAAAAAGATTTATACCCAGATGTTCTTTTTAGGCTTTTATGGCTGAATGATGGGGTCTGGTTGGGGTGTTGTGGCGTACAACAATGCAGTGTTCAGAATCTGGTGAATTTGGCTTCAGTACATTGATTGTAACAATGGAGATTGTGTCAAAGCAGCTTTACAGTATCAAATAGAAGGGATAGTGTGTCAATACAAGGACAATAGTGAACTCTCATTAAAACAGTCAGTTTAATTAGTATCTATAAATTAAGTGTCCCCAACTAAGCAAGCCAGAGGCAACAACAGTTACACTATCGGTGACAAAATAGTTGATATATAGGGCCGTAGAGGTCGTCTCTAGGTGCTGATTTGTTATCTGGCCTGGTTGTGGACTGAAGATAGGGAAAGTGGTGGCTTATGGTTAAGGTGTTGAAGATTGTAGGTTTACAAAACGGACTGCCAACCTGAAGATTGTGGGTTCGATTCCCAGCTACACCAAGGCACCACTGCTGGGCCCCTAAGCAAGGGCCTTAACTCCCTAATTGCTCAGTTGTATAAAAGAGATAAATGTAAGTCGCTCTTGACAAGGGCGTCTGCCGAATGCTGTAAATGTAAGATGGTGGTGACTGTGACCTTACTTGTTAATACACCAAAAATTATATTTTATCATATTAATTATAACTATGTTTTAACTGCTGATTAAGTAATAGTTGTCTGTCTTGTATGTCTCAGAACTAAAATGCAGCAGCAGGTGCAGCAGTTAGAAGAGCTGGAGAGACAAAAGAGCGAGAACACAGAGTTGAGAAGAGTATGTACCTAACCCATTCCTGTCTAAACGCAGTAACGTGCTATTGGCAGTTTCTATCCATAGTGTTTAAAAAAGTTTTTAAGAACATTTTAAAGGATTTGTGTGTTATATATGACTGCATTCTTATGATATGGTTTTGCTTTATTTCTCAGCAAAATGCAGAAGTAAATGTGCAAATCAGCACTCTGTCTTATTCTGAGAACGAGCTAATGGATGCCAATGCAAGACTACGGGAGAGTCTGGAAAGAGTAAGAGAAGAGCTACGAAGTGTTCGCACTCAAATGGAGAGAACTCAGCAGGAGGCTGAAAGGTACAAAAAAGAAAAGGCGCCCGTTTCTTTGACACAAAACAGCATACACAAGTTTGATGTTGCATTTCATATACAACTGAAGACAAACTGGATTTCTTAAGGTTTCTTGAAGGAATCAACGTTCCTTAACCTCCTAAAAGTGTTCTAATCCAAAAAGTGATAGTAGTGTACAATGCAGAAATCATCTTTCTGAGCTGCTGCTCATAATGCATCCTAGTGCAGTGTGACAAACTCTGAAGACTTTTACATCACAAGCCACCATAAATGGAAAATATTACTGTGAATAACGAGCCTGGTGCCATCTTTGCTCTCTGACACCCGCTATTGGTCGGCCATGTCATTGGTGTCCATAATTGTGTTTATGTATTTCTTTAATTTGTTATTCTTTCGATGCAATGTACATTAATATTTTTCACTGACACAAACACAATTTGGTTACACTTTAGAATTATGGTCTGTTAATAACAGCTAACTGTGCCAGAAGTAATAGGTGATAGTACATAACCACATAACTAATATTATAATATAATTCATAATATTAATATTAGTTAATTAATATCAGCGAGATAAGTAAACGCTAATTTAGAACCGAAAGTTTCTTTAGGTATTTAATAAATACTAAATGGCAGACTATGACCGGTTAATAAAGAATTGGCTAATAATTAATTACTAATTACCCTACCCCCCACCCCTATTAATAAGCAGGCTACATGTTGAAACTGTGACTTTTGGCCACTGATAAATAGATATATGTTCTCTGTTTATTTAAAACAATAGTTATAGTTAGCATTGTTATTATTTTTATTGCTAAAGATCTTTAGGATATTTTCCTTTGTGTCTGGTCAATCAGAGGAATTTAATTAAATTTCAAGTCAGCGATTCCCTTGATAGTCTTCATCTGTATACTGTAGTGTGTCTGAGTGTCACTTCTGCCCCTCTCAACCCTAATCCCTCACAGCTGTCCTCTTATCTGTTGCAGGCTGGAGGAGGAGAGACGTGTGGAATGGCTGGAGGAGAAACATAAACTTCAGGAAAGAGAGGCAGAGCTGCAGGAGAAATACAACCAAGCCAAACATCGCATGCAAAAAGCTGCACTTGCGCAAAAAAAGGTGGTTGTTTGTTCTGAAATGTATTGTTTTACTGAGCTGCAACTTTATTATTGCTCATGCCTTTTTTTTTTCTCACTGGAAAATGGTTTAGAACGCAGCAACGAGGCTGTTAATATGTTCTTCAATTTAATATGTTCTTCAATCACATCCTAAATTAAAGGATGTCGGGGCCTTCGCAGTTGCTGCTCCTCGGTTACGGAATTAGTTGCTACCTGGCATTAAGAGTGCCATTGAATTCATTATTGTTGTTCTGAGCTGTTTTATATTTTATTGTATTTTGTAAGTTTTTTTCAGTAAGATCTAAGTTTAAATATGTGATAAAAATCAAAATGTATCTACTTACATGCTAACCCCTAAAGCAGATGTGGGCAATCTCTGTCCTGGAGGTCCGGTGTCCTGCAGAGTTTAGCTCCAAGCCTAATCAAACACACCTGAACCAACTAATCTTGCTAGATACACTTAAAAC
The DNA here is from genome assembly GCA_005784505.1 of Bagarius yarrelli. Classification (NCBI taxonomy): domain Eukaryota; kingdom Metazoa; phylum Chordata; class Actinopteri; order Siluriformes; family Sisoridae; genus Bagarius; species Bagarius yarrelli. Next base: position 15,471,889 of record VCAZ01000001.1, on the reverse strand, counting down.
GTACAGGTAGGTGTGTTGAGGCAAGTTGGAGCTAAACTCTGCAGGGCACCGGTTCTCCAGGACCGAGATTGCCCACCCCTGCCCTAAAGGTTAATGAAGGACCAAACTCTAGCTGGTAGAATTCTTATTCTTAGACACCAGTCACACACACAGGTGCTGAAACCCTACTTATTCATACAGGTTCATTTATATTATTCTTTTCTTTTTTCTTAGACCAGGATTAAGCATGTAACTTCTGATTGAATTTTTCCTATTTTTATTTAATTTCTCCCAAAAATAGCTTAAGTAAATACCCCGTTTACATTTCCAGCTTTTTCCAGTCTTTAAAAAAATCTGATCTGATGAACAATTTCAAATCAAAGAATAATGTTGCTGCTATTGTAACAAGGCAGCAGTTAATTTACTCAGAGAGCTGTAATTTATTGTAGAATTAATTTATATAGAAGTTTAAGTCTCTTCTGGAACAAATTCTGCAGATAATTTACATTTCTGGCATTTGGCAGAGGCCCTTATCCAAAGTGAATTATGTTTATCTTATGTTTATTTAGCTGAGCAGTTGAGGGTTAAAGGCCTTGCTCAGAGGCCCAGCGTTGGCACTTTACCCGCTGAGCCAGCGCTTCCTCTGCGCTTCCTCTGCGGTTACCGTTTTCTTATCAGACCGATTAACCTAAATAATGTGACTGCCGTCCGTCAGTCTGGTTTTCAGCAAGTATTTGACAGATGTGATACTAATCTGTTTTTATCGAAGCATGAATGTAAGTTTTGTCTAATGACCCACTGTCTAAAGATAGCAAGGTCAAGAGTAGATAATTGTTCGGAAGGTCAAAGTTTTTTGTTTAATTCTTCTGCTAAATTTGTAAGAACTACAGTTTTAACTGTTTAGCCGTTGTGCATATTTTGATGATTTATAACTTTGCATAATATCCCAAAGCTATTTATTTGAAAAATGTCCTAATAATCTATACAAAGTTATTAATATTAGTAGTCACATTTGAGTCCTAAACAGTTGCTTAAACTATTTATTATGACTGCTATAGATTGATAGACAAATTGGTTGAACATTTCCAAATCAAATATAATAAATAACCAAACATTTTAGATTTTTATCACAAACTAAAATATTGTCAAAACATCATTTCCTAATTTTAAATTGTATCTCTGAAACCAACAGCAGTCTCTAAACCAGGGGTGGGCAATCCTGGTCCTGGAGGCCTGCAGAGTTTATCTCCACCTTACCATAACACACCTACCTGTAAGTTTCAGGTATATCTAGCAAGATCCTTATTAGTTGGTTCAGGTGTGTTGGATTAGGGTTGGAGCTAAACTCTGCAGGACACCGGCCCTCCAGGACCATGATTGCCCACCCCTGCTCTACACCAAACCTCCTCACTCACTTTTTACGAGCAGAAATTACAAAAAAAAAAAAAAAAAAACAAATAATTTTTCTGAAGAACATCATTTAACTGTAATAATTTCTGTGTGGTGTTATGTTGGAAATATAACATATAACTATTTGACTCCTTCTGTAGAGAAAAACCCTCACTGACGCTAAGGAGAAGAAAATGCAGGATAAATTACAGCTGCTGGAAGCCAAGATAGAAGAACTGGAAATTGAGAGTTCTGTGGCCAAGAAGTACTACATTCACTAAACAAATTCTGTTTGAGAACATTTGTCGTTGTTTTGTTTTGTTGTTTAAATCTGCATATTTTTTGTGTGTTTCAGAAATCCTTCATTTGCTGAGGAGCATGCTCAACTCAGGAGACGTCTAACAGAGCTGCAGAGGAGACACAAAGAGTTTCGGCAACTGCTCCTGTGCAACCACATGCCCCCTGGGTCTTTGCCGCACTCCCTGCTCTCGGCAGCACCTGAAAGTGGCTTCATAAACCTGCAGGTGAGCCGAGCTGTATGAAATACTTTACTTTACCAATCCTTGCGAAGGATGTACTTCCAACCTTCATGTGACACATAGGTTTACTCTGTCATTCACCATAACGTGTTTTCTTTATATCCATAACTAGTATTTTTGACATTAGAGTCACAATTTGACTTTCTTATTGAATATATTCTATTTTAAGTGCACATTAAATTGTAGCACTACTGGGAAAGACTGACGCATTGTTTTATTATTATTTAAGTCTTTTTTTATTATTAAAAAAACCCTCTAATTGCAGTGATTTTTCTGTGTATTATGTTAAAAACGGAATATTTCAAGTTCCTTTATGTACTCATCATGGCATCTGTGGCTTTTCATCTTTTAATTAAAGTAGGTCTGTAACAGGATTTAAATTCAGAGCCCAGGATTGTCAGGACAAGCAAGCGTATAATAAAATGCATTAAATTCATAAAATGTACATTACATATTGTACATGGTGAATGAAATGGATAACTGTTAATGTTGATATTTTCTGGGACGAACTGAAGGTATTGAAATGTTCTGCTAGAGATAACCGGTTATTTTTCGTCATTATGGTCAATGACTGTATGAAATCATTCATAGGCTTGTGGAGATAATTGATCTCAGAACTCTTTTTTTTTCCCTCCAGGAGGAGCAGCAGCTGCATCAGCTATCGGGGTTGCAAAGGAGATTGGAGGAGCTGGAAAACAGTCAGCAGCAACAGCTGCAGGAACTGACTCCTCCTCTGGATCGTGGCAGAGAGAAAGTTTCAGCACCTCAGGACAGTCCGACTGACCTCTGACCCTTCAGGCTTTGGGACTCGAGTCTGTCATTCTGTGCCAAGTGGGTCTTCTTCAATTTCAACGTGTTTTTAAAAGATATTTTAAGTCTACTTTATTCTTAACGCTGGACCAAACACAACTTTTGTGTTGAATTTAATTGTTATGTCACGTTGTCAGTTGTAATGTTATGTGGTTGCGGTTGTTTAGGCTGGTAGCTGAAAGTACTATGTAAGATAAATACATGGATTGCTTTTATTAAATCTGCACTCAGGATTAAACAATGTATTTTTATAAAATAATTTTATTTATTGAGCAGGTTTGTTAGCTAGCATTAACCCTTTTCTCCCATTTCGCTGTCAGACAGGAAGCAGAACCGTCACCTAAAGGATGCTAGATTGTATGTTTAGAAAAATAGATGTTTATTGGTGCTATTGGACTGATCGTATGCAGTCATAAACAGTCATTCAATGTTAATAAAAAATGTCATTTGTAAATGTGTATTTGTTTGTTGAGAAGAGCGGGTGAATGCTGTGATGAGTTGTAGTGTTTACGTTCTGAAAGCAGTGGCAGAACAACCCCAGTAACAATAAAGATTAGCTGACCTTGAAAAATAAAGTAATGAGTTGTACATTTCTGAAGAAAAGTCATAGATAAACAAGCACATTGACACAAGTTGAAGGTCACTAGACATGATTAGTATAGTGTCCCTGGATAGAGTACTAACAGGTTAATGATGCTTGTAGGTGGTTGGTAAACAAGATGTTATCATGGGTGTGATACGACAAACAAATTACAAAAATTGAAATAAACAGTTGTGTATTAGACGTCTTCTTTCCTAAGCGGGGGACGAGTCCAGAGCGCTTGGTCTCACCTCTTCTTCTTGCTTTATTCATTGAATGGAAAGTAAGTGGATGAGACTGAATGCATAACATTAAAGCAATGGAGTAAACATCTGAGAAACTTAATCTTCCAATGAAATACTGATTAATTCATTACAACCCACGCAGTTATTATCAATTATAATTCCTCTCTTTGTAGAATGTGGAGTGTGTTCAGGGTACGGCTCCACTGTTCCTGTTCGGAAGACTCCGGTCACCATGTCTACCCAGGAATTTTCCAATTTTGAAAGAAGTACAGCTTCAACTTAGATTCAATTGGACCAAATATTTTTAGAATGATTTAAACTTAATTATAATTTTTCAGTTTTCAAGTGATGGAACCAACTGAGCAGTTTTTTTTAACAGGAAAATATTTTATTCTATTATTATTTTATAGTTTAAAACATGACTTTCTTTCTAGTGTCTGTGTTTACATTTTCATTTTTATTTTCCATCCATCATTTTGCTCTGTGGTTATTGTTTTTCACTTTCATTTTCTGTCACAGTTAAACTTTTTAAAGACCGTGTTTTTTTTTTTTTTGTCTCACCTGTTTCTTTTTTTTTTATATTTTTAAAATAATATTAACTTCATCAAACTTACATTTAAACACTTAGTAAAGCAAAAAAAAGGAAAGCCAGTCCAGTGATTGAGCTGCAGGATGTTAAGTTTGGAGAAGATGAGCTGCTCATCCAGACACTAGAGAGGGTTAGTGATTGGGAGAGTAGTGTAATGTCTTTGGAGGAATGTCTAGGTGCCTTTGACGGAGTGTGATTTCCCAAAGCTATTGGATGACGACTAGCAAAGCCAAAGCTAACGCTACAGCTCTATTACGGAGTCACTTCAGAAGTTTCAAAGTTGTCCTCTGATTGAATAGTACAGGATTTGCCTAATAGTCAACCTGGAAACAACCCAAGGCTGTCTGAATGAAGTAAGCTGCTGTGTTTACACTGACAGCAATGATTGATTTGTTTTTTGTTTTTTTTACATTTTTGAGATGTTTGTAATTGAATGATTTATCGGGTTTGTTATTGTGTGGATATTTTTACACCCCTGAACATAATGCACCATTATGCAATCATTGGTTGCATTACCTGACAGTCATTTGTCCTCTTGGACGTCCCCTTGGCCTTAGCCATCCAAAGCAGAAGTTTCCCAGACCTTCTGCCGTCAGTTCGAAGGTCTGGCTATGCAAAACTACTGCTCTATTAACCCTTGTATGCTTTCTGTTAGAACAGTGCATACTCAATTTGTTTACTTCGGAAAAAAACATGCTACCACCACGTTCTGTTTTATGTACAATCTTTTTCCGAGTGTAAACATGGCATGACGCATGTTTTCAACTTTACTCCGGATATGGGTCAGCGCCATTTTTCTGTCCTGAACACACGTCCAAAAGTGAAGCGGAGGAAATAGAATTTTTGGAATTATTAATAATGTGGTGACTCTTTTTGTTTTCTTTCTTGCAAAAAATTTTTTTTGTTGACTGCTTCATCTTGGTACTTTTTTGGGCCCTGAACGTGGTAGTTACCTTGTTTATTATGGCTGGGTAAGATTTCACCGCTGGGTAAGATTTCACCGCTGGGTAAGATTTCAAGTTTCACAGGTTTGAAACAACACAAGGGTGAGTAAGGACAGAACTTTAATCTTTGGGTAAACTGTTCCTTTAACTATCAGAAAATGTAATCAATTAGTGTTGAACTCTCAAGCATTAAACTATATTGATCACATATTTACTTCGTTTGTTAGAACTAACACTGAAACATTCAACTCAAAATACCACCACTACTACAATTAATAATAATAATAATTGGTATTGAAAAATGTCCCTGTCTAATTGAGGTTCTTTTGTTTCAACTGGCAACCCGGGTAGCACCCATTTACTAAACGCCAGATATTTTCTTCTACAGTTCATTTGCTGTAACCCTCATTATGTGACCTAACATATAATGGCAGAAAATATAAGGGGCGCTTCCGGGCTTTGTATTTTTAGCTTTTAAATGGTTTTATTTGACATATTAAATGTATTGTATCGCCATGTATCATGATATGCATCGTATAATGAGTCGCTTGCGCATACACAGCCCTATCCGGAACTGTATTACGTGACTACTCACTTTTTTTTTATTTACATTGTTTTCTCAGTGTATATTGACTTAGCAGGTCTTGTATAGGCTGGACTAACACCCTGGACATACCTGAATTATCTGGATTTAACACATAACTGTGTCTCTTACAGTCAGAAAAAGATGTATAAACAGATAGACACCGTGGCAATAAACTCAGCATCACCGACCTGAAACATTTACATTCACAGCATTTGGCAGATTCTGTTATCCAGAGCGACTTACAATTATTTCTTTTATACGACTGAGCATTTGGGGGTTAAGGGCCTTGCTCCGGGGCCAAACAGTGGTATCTTGGTAATGCCACTGCTGAAAACCTGATCTGTCAATCAACACCTTAATCACTGTGCTACCACTTTCCCCTCACTAAACATACACAGAGCAACAAGCAAGAGCTTGAAATTCAACGTAACCAGTAACACTTTCATGCTGATGTGCTGGATGAGGTAGAGAGCTACTGTAGCCATACCAAAAAAGCTGACACTGGAATTGGTATTTGGAAAGTGAGAACATCTTTTTAGCAATTTGATAATTTAATAACATGAAATGTTTAATTTACATAAATATCAGAAATCCATTCTCTAGAGAACCACCACCTCAAATTGAGAAGAGTTTAGATATTTATCAACAGCCGCCTCTAAATTTTCTCTCTGAATTCTTGGTCTGCCATAATTAGCAGCAAACATTAATCTGAGACATCTTTAAAGACCGAAGACGGTGGCGCTGGATCAGTGACATACTCCACAAATCCACTCCCAGCATCACAGGTAAGCGAAGACCTAAAATCAACAAGGAAAATAGGAAAAGTGGCCAGTCAGAAAACAACTCATAACATGTCCTAGATGTGGGACTTGAAAAGAGCCGACTGTAGACAGCAGGGACAATTAGCCCAGGGCCGAGGTTGATGATGATGATGACAAATGATATTGACAATTCAGCGACAGTGACAGCGAGTGTCAGCGGTAAAAATAAAAAACGAAGAGGTGGTTTAGCCTGCATAATTTGAATACTACAGATTGTGTTGATAAAAGAAAAATAAAAACTATTTTTATTTAATCATTTATTTAAATATTATAAATCATTACATTGTGTCTACTTCAAAGTATGACGCACACAGCATGTGTGTGTATGTATGTATGTATATATATATATATATATATATATATATATATATATATATATATATATATATACTGTATAAGGTTTTCTGTGCTCTTCTCAGTTTTAACTTCTGGGTGGTCCTGTTCGTCTATTTTTAGATTCAGGCCACCAAACCTGTGCCTTATTTAACATCTAGTGCAAATATCATCCTTGCTTGTAGTGCTGTTTCACTAATTACGATCTTCTCTGTGAATCAGATGATGTGGTTTCCTTTGCTTTAAAAATGCATTGAAGAACAGTGAGAAACAAGTGATTATCTATAACCTATATAATATAAGGGCTATACAAGAACATGCGTAGGTTGGGTTTATACAGTTAAGCACAAAGTCTGGAAAACTGAAAAAATATTTACCTTAAATGTAAAGCCAGTGTTTATCATAAGTTCAAATGGCATTCATGGGCAATTACTGCAGGGCAGCTGTTAGCTTGCACAAGAGAAAGAGGACGGTGTCTATTATTGCTCTATTTTTGCATGAATGCAGAGGATATCCAGGCGGCAAAAGCAACAGATTTAAAAGTGCAGATGCCATACATTTCATTCCAATCATTTCTGTAACATTAAAACATCTTTCCAGTATGTACAAATACTTCTTTTAAATATGTCTGATAAATTGGCCACATCTGGATGCCCCTCTGTCTTAAGGTCAGAAGCAGGATGACCCACTGCAGAGGAAATGGTGTTCTGGGGGGCGGTCCTCTTATATGACTGTTGAGTATAAGTTTTAGCCTGCCTACACAGTGGAGCTGGGTTGTAATTTAAAACCTGCTGAAGGCTGCGACTGCCACAAGCATTTCACTTACACACACATGCACACACATACACACTGAGCAGCAGGCTTTGTTCTACAGTCTGGCACAAATCAGGACAGCACAGAGAAACCGACACTCTGGATTTACTAACTGGATGAAAGATCGACTGTGCTTCCCTGTGGCCAGGTAGTGTTTCCCTGTGTGTGTGTGTGTGTGTGTGTGTGTGTGTGTGTGTGTGTGTGTGTGGGAGGGGGGTCTTTTGTGTGAAGGGGAAACTCTATTGCCAGATGATAAGAACTTACAGTTTACTCCATTCAAAGCTATGTTTGTCTGCTCAACTTTTACTGTAGAGTTAGAGTGAACTCGCCTGCAGCATGAGGAGCTGCAGGAATGTTTTCCGGTACAAAGTTCTTTTAATTAGCAAGGGGGAAATGTTAATTTATTCGAAACAGGCTCGGAAACGGATATCAGGTAATCACTATGAAATTTGTTTCAAAGAACATGTGTAAAGAACATGCAGAGTTTAAAGGTTTTAATTCATTCAGAAATTTTTGCCTTCGCCTCTGCAGCTGGATCATCTGAAATTATAATTTGCATGGGCTTATTTTCTTACTCATTTAAAAAGCCTGAATGGTTTTAATTAAGCACTGCAAGCTGTTCTCTGTCTCTTTCTCTGTCTGTCCGTCTCTCTTTTTTCTGTCTACCCCCCTTACCTCTTTTTCCTTCTCTTCCCACTCTGTCTGCATTATGCTGATTGATGCATTTGGTCACGGTTATGCAATTGGGGGCGGTGGACTGTGTGGGAGAACTTTGTCTTCTCAGGACAAACAGATCAGTCAATTCGCATTTAGGGTGGCAGGAAAGAACATCCTTGAACTCTTACGCTACTGCAAACCGCAACTGGTTTTACTTTTTTTTTTTTTTTTTTTTTTTTTTGCAGAGACTGACAAGAGCATTGATATTCTGGCTTTGTGCCGTCTGAGATTTCCTCCGTTATGTTCAGTCATGTATAGTACAGTCATGTTCATGCCTCCCATACATAATTTATCATTTATTACTCGTGACAGAGGTCTGATTTCAGATTTAAGCGTCTATATTTAGTGGTAATTAATGATATTATGTGGTGTCTTTTATATTTTTCATTTAAATAAATTGCTAGCACAGTTTGTGTTGTAAAAATATTAGGTCAGCAACAAGGAGCTCTGTTATCAGATTAAACCTGGATTGAATTTATTTGAAACATTAGATCATGTTCTAGATCAGTTCTAACAGTGGTAACCAATAAAGGCACGAATCTTACCGAAAGCCTTTGTCAACCACGTTATAAACAAACATTTTGTTTATGTGCATGTAAGCAATGGTTACATGAGGTAAAGTGGTGAGAAAAGATATTCCAATGTCACTGAGGTGAGGAAGTTTAAACAATACACATGGAGCCATGTTTTCTTTCAGTTACTCAAAATTCTGACTTTTTCCTTTGCAAGTAGCTCCGGTTGCCTCGAAAAAAGGGCAATATTAAGTCTGGCGCCACTGTCTGACAGTTAGATGTAACCACGATATTTAATAATCATCCTTGCCTTTCTAAACACAGTACACTCCAAACTTATAAAATGCCATCTGAGGAAGAATGGCTTACTGTTTAGGCTGTCATTAAAATCTTTAGCCTGTCATTATCTGCCTGAGATGCAGTTACTCGCTGCTGGGTGATGTATTAATGATTGATTTAAAAGTTATATACTGTATGACAGTTTCTAATCTTTATCATGTTTAATAATGTTCGTACTGCAATTTTGTGCCAACAAATGTGAACTCTGATTGGTCTGTTTCTGTTGACACATCATAAATAAGCTCTGATTGGTCTTTTTTCATAATTATCATTGTATATGACCTGTACTGAGAGTTAAATGTAATTTTTAAAAGAATGTGCAGAAATATTTTCTCTTTTTTATTTTGTTAACTGAAAATTTTTACGTGTAGGTATAAGTGGAAAAGTGGTGCTCAATTCCCAGCACCACCAAGTTACCACTGATGGGCAAGACCCTTAAACTTAATTTAAATTAAAAAGAAGGTTTTCGAGGTTTGGACCACAGCGACCTATAAGCATAGCAGATGAATTCTTGGCCGGGTTCTCATTATATCAATTTATTTTAATCAAAATCATTTATTGGCCCTTTGATAGACTGGCGACCTGTCCAGGTTGTCCACCCCTCCTGCCTTTTAGAGGTGGCTAGGATAGGCTCCAACAGATCCCCATGACCCCGAATTAGGGAATAAAGCAGGCATAGAAAATGGATGGATGGATGAAATCATTTATTTTTTTTAAGACTGTGTTCAAGTGAAGATGAATGCTGTCTGTGTTTTAAGTCTGTATTTTACATTGCATTATATTGACATCATTTGACAGCATTTGGCCGATACCCCTATCCAGAGTGATGGAAGTAACTGAGCAGTAGCAACTTCGTGGTGAGTGGAATTGAACCCATAATCTTCCAGGTTACAGTTTAACACGTTAAACACTGCCCCTGTATGTAATGTATTTTCTACCCTTCAGTTAATTTTTGGTATAAAGGCAAGGGCTTGTATTCAAACACTTCTAAAAAAACATGTCTCACCCCTGCAAACCGCTACTTAGCATATTCTAAATGGGATGCTCAGAACATTGACTTAAACAGACATGAAACCCTGTTTGTAAATACATGCAACTTTCCCAACAGAAAAACTGACATAACCTTTTTTTTTTTAACCTCAGACAAACCCTGTACTCTTCTTTTCCACACTTTGTTCATGTGCCTAGATGTATTCTCCAAATTTCTGTGTGTTTACACTGGCACTTCAGCACACACCTCACACACATTCTTTTTTTCCACACAGCAAATCCCATTTGTTTGGTGCCACAGCGGTGGCTGAAGCTTATTATAAAACCTCTGGGGCGGTAATAATACTGCTTGTTCCTGACAGTTGTACACAAACTAAATTTAATTGCTGGTTTAACATTTTTATAGATTCCCTAAAGTCTGGATTAAGCTTGTTAAAGTCCCAGATTCAGATCCCAAAGTAGAGTTTTTTAAACCATTTATTTTAGAGAAGTGTTTGAATGTTGTTTTGTTCTGTATGTTTTCATTGCCTAGTTTTTTCCCCTAATTTTCAGCATTTAACAGATGCCTTTATCTAAAACGGCTTTCTATTCATCTCATTTTTCTCAACCCTTAACCCTCAACTGCTCAGTTAAGGGCCTTGCTCAGGGGCCCAGCAGTGACAGCTTGGTGGTGCTGGCAATTAAACCAGTTCTCTTCTCATCAGCAGTATAATGACTACCATTGAGCACCAAATACTATATTTGCATATTGGATGCGGGTCATATTGGTCACATTGTGTCATAGTACTTCCTGTGGGTAAATTTCTTTAATATATCTTTACTAATATAATTTATTCGCGAACACAAAAAATTACTTATCAAGAAAGATATTTACTAATTCATGAACAGTTGATTTCTAAATGCCTCAGTAACATGTTTAAAGGTATTATTTAAGTTTCCCGAAGCAAATTATATCTTTCGATAGAAGATCGATGATAAAAATACTACATAAAAAAATGAGTAACCACAAATTGCCTCTTCCAGCTGGTATGTGCCCTGAACTAACACTGAAATATTTCTGTTCTATTTAAAGAAGAATAAAAATGGCTGCTGAAGTACTTCCTTATCCGGATGGTGATGATGGATCACACACACAAAATATATAATAGTGCATAAAAGCAAAAGGGAAAAACATTTTCTTCGCCTATTCTGTGCTGTTGATTATAGACTTGGCTTCATCCAGTCTGATATATTTTTAGCCTTACCATTTTCATTCTCTGCCTGCATGTCCTAATACTTCCCACAGTAGTGAACAATGATTGAACTAACGTTGACCAGTCCACTTTTTTACCCCATTTTTTTCACTGTCTACCATGACACAGGGGTCTGTTTGTAGCAGCGCAAAATAAAACGTCGGACAAAACTGGGTGGGGTTCATAAAACAGCAATAAACTTAATCTGTTTACAAATTAGTGGTCCTAATTTATCAATTTCATATTCAGCATCTGTTTTTTTAATGCTTAATTCGTAGTTAAATAAGTAACAAAAAATGTATTAAATACGGTAAACAGGGCAATAATGTATGAGTAAACAAACTTAATCACACCTGCACATACCAAAACCTTACGGCGATATATAAGTCATGTATTTTATCGGCAACATGTAATTATTAAGCTGTGAATCACCTTTCCAGATGTGGACCTTTATACAGCATTTGGACCTAAATGTGAAGTGGTAGGTAGGTGAGACGTTACATGATTTTGTTTAGGTTATGACATCATTTCTAAAAACAGAACTTGGCACACAAATACATGCACTCATAAAAACGTTCTATTAAATTTGCCCTCAGTTAAATCAAACTTATTTCAATAGTACAATGAACTAAAATACTAGTTTAAATAGTTTTTTTGAGTAGTTTAAATAGTTTTAGTGAGATAGAAAATAGTTTGGGTTTCAACCTGATTTTATTTATAGACAATTTAATAATAAAACACACTTCCATAATTCTTTGTATCCGGATATATTTTATTTAAGGCATCTTTTTTCTTTTTTTTTGAGATTCAATGATACTTTTTATTATTATTATTACCTGTATAATCTAGGGTGTTAGTGTATTTGAGGCTCGAACAAAAGTGTGTGCCGTTCTTAAAAAGCGTTTGGTGCTTTTGTGATACACAAAAATTTAGTGTGTTTGTTTTTCACTTCAGGTTTGTGCAAAAAACTTTTTTGTGGTTGTTGTTGTTAGGGACTGCAACTGCACCGGTGAGGCTTCCTAAAGAACTGAGCCGACCCAGGCATAACTCTCGCCATGCGATTCTTCGCTGCTTTGCTGCTGCTTGTCCTGGCGTTTGCAGTGGCTGAGACACGGAGAGGAGAAGGACTAGAAAATTCTCGGGGCAGAAAAAGGTTGAACTCTGTTAAGCGCTTGCCAAACAACTGCAAGGAGTACATAGAAAATGGTGATAAGTATCTGGACTGTCAGGACTGCCAACTGACTGCTGTCCTGATAGGATGGCCAGAGGATATCGACCACTTTTTGCTAGCACAGAACAAAATAAAAGTGCTGAAAGATAACACCTTCAGTCATTTTCCAAATCTGATCAGTTTGGATTTGCAGCTGAATGAGATTTCACTAATTGAGGAAGGTGCTTTCAGTGGCCTAAGCAAGCTCACCACCTTACTGCTACAACACAACCGCCTCCAAGTGGTTTCTGAAGCTGTCTTCGTACCTTTGCCTCGACTTAGATACCTTCGCCTTCATGACAATCCATGGACCTGCGACTGCCAGCTGGACAGCCTGGTCCGCTTTCTGCAGGTACCTAGCAATCGCTACATGGGTAACTTTGCAAAATGTGCAGAGCCCACAAGGTTTTGGGGGCAGCAGTTAAAGACTCTGGATCCTAAGCTGCTCTGCTCACCACCCATGCAGTCGCAAGTTCAGCTTCCTAGACCTTATTCGGATACAACATTTCTGTGCCATACTCACGATTCTCCAAGACCGCTCCTCGACTGCAGAAGTAGAGGTGAGAAAACCACAAACACTATTAACTTCTTTAAATTAATAACATTAATTCAAGTGGGAAAAAAGTTGTTTAACATTTCCTGCATTCTTGTTTAACATTTCCTGCATTCTACAACTTAGGTATTAGGTATTGTCTTTAGAACATATGTATGTTCAGACCAATGCGCAACCTGTTCACGCAGACAGGGTACGTAATCAGTGCATTTATGTACTGCGGAAAATAATGCTTTATTAAAACAGAGCGGAAACCCAATTAATTAATATTCTTTGCTGGGGTCGACTACAGGAGTCAAAAGGTCTGAAAGATGCCGTCATGGTTGCAGTAGTTCTTTTGGTCAGGTAGAAATATGGTGTAATTAAGTTTTGGTGTGTTTTAAAACAACACATAGCTTATGCAGTGGATACTTTTTTAGTACTATTACTTACTGTACTACAAAGTTTTTTAACTGTTGAATGAGACATGATGTAGTAATGTCTGTGTCTAGTCTGTGCACATTCATGCGATTAGGAGGCTTGGCTTTGGGTGGCAAGAGTGGGACGTACACGTTAAGCCCTATCAGGCTACAGTTTTCCAAGATGTCCTACTGCACCTTTTAAAATTTGTTTAAAGTTAAACTTGGTTAAACTTAGTTTTTATAACTAGCTCATGCCAGCATGCTGTAAATTCGTCTCAAACCACACACTAGTAATTTAACATACCGTTTTGGAGAACAGTTTCAGCAGACAACAAAACTCTAATCACTGTATTTGATTAAAAAGCGGAAATGTATTCCAGAAAAAGAGGTTTTTTGTTGCATTCTCATTGGTTCGCAAAAGAGAGGAAAACATGTGCACAACATAAACAACCTACACATGTAATACAGATTCAACAAGGAAAGGAATGTTAGAAGCAGTCTGTTTTTTACAATCCTAAAATCTGCCTAGGGGGAAAATTAGGTAGAAAATATGTGGTTTCTTCCCCTACAGGAATCACTAGCTTTTTATTAATAGTAGAACTCACTTCCATAAACTAAAAGGGTTCTGTTGCGCTGTGCACAAAAATCTTTAAAAAAAAAAAAAAAAGGCATCGTAAAAATGATGCAGCTCAACAAAGCAGATTAATGGTTAGATGACTGGGGAACATGTTTTTGTCCATGCCCCACAAAAAAACAGCTCATCCACAGCTTTTTAATGGCTCAGTTCAAAGCTCAGCTTATTTTATTTAAGTACTCTTCATCTGGCAGTGGAGTTTTCCTCCACACAAAAGACAATTACATTTACACACACACACACACACAGAAAAAAACTAATCCTAGCAACATGTTTATTAGGAATCATTAAATAGCATGGTGAGCCAAACTAATTTGCCTATATTGTCTAAACTATTACTGAATTTCCTGCAAAAGTAGAAGGATTAACCAGCTGAAATTTACAAACATCAGTAAATGAATCATAAGTAAAGATTTCATGCTGTCCTGGCTTGGACTTTTAATCAATATGACACTAACCACTACTGCCTGAGTAAATACATTTTTAAAGGGAGTGTCTATTAATCAGTGGAAATCCACTAGACACTCAAGGTGAAGACAGAAGGTTTCTCATGCAATGTATCTGGAATTGCATTGTTTGACCAGTCACCAAAAAGACCTAACACCAGGTGTGCCCTTGGACATTCAGGCCCGAAAACAGCCCAGCAAACTTAGCACAGAACATGCAACATCATAACACACTGGCTAACTAATGGTTCAACGTACTAGAAGAAATGTATAACGCAATACTCGAAATGCTATTTTAGTGAATAAAGTTACACATACACATACATATATAATGTAAAACATCGTAAATCAGGCAAACAAAAACATTAGCAATGTAAAAGAAATATATAATACAACATATTAAAAAACAATCAAGAACACATGTTTTCAACGAGGCACCCCACTGCTATAAAAATAAATATAAAAAGTATGTTAAATTTCAAATGATAGTAATAATAATTTTCTTCTTACTGAAGGATGATTGGAACACATTCACCATCAACTAATGTCCACTTTTGTTTTGAATTAACGCTTGTCAGTTCTATTTTCCCACTCTCATCCACTCTCAGCATTGACCTTAACCTCAGAAGATTAAATTATAACTCATTCAAAAATTCACTGGAATTGTTTTGTTTTTTTTTGTTTTGTTTTTCTCTAAAAAACAGCTGCTGTAACTCCAATTTTCAAGAAACCTGGTTTAGATTAACCTTAAGAGCAGAGAAACAACACTTCTTAAAATAACTAATGTCTTCCTTCTAGCGGCTGACTGTGGTCTTTTCTTCTTCTGCTTTATTAAGTGCAGCCCACACTCTATCCTTCTGGACAGACTTTCCTCTATTGGTATCACTAACACAAACCTTAAATGGTTTCACATATAAACCTTAACACAGTTTATTCAATTAAAATAATTTACCTCTTATCTGGTCTCGGTTACCCCAGGTGTGCACCTGGGCTCTGTCCTGGGGCCCCTGTTGTTTATCCTTTACCTTTTTTACTTCCATTGCAATGCAGATAACACCCAGCTCTAACTTTCAATCAAACCTAACTTTAAACTCCCATAATTTCTTGCTTCACTTTAATAAAACACAACAATAAAACAGAATTTATTCTGAAGTCACAAGATCAACATTAAACAAACATCATTATTTCTTTATTCCCACTGATAATTCTTCAATCCTTCCCTTCCCCTAAATGAAAAGTCTGGATGTCATCTACATAGTACCCTTTCTTTCACCTCTTATGTTAAAAATGTTACTCGGTCTGGTTACTTCCACCTTCAAAATATCAACCAATTACATCTTTCCCTCACGCCTCACTCCACTGCCATTCCCATTCTTATTCTAGTCACCTCTCTTTTAGGCTATTGTAATTCCCTGTTTGACTTTTCCGATAAAAGCCTCTATAGGTTAAAACTGGTTTAACATTTAGCTGCCTGTATTATCACTTGTACACTTCTATCTATCACATCACACCCATTTTAGAACAGCTTCATTGACTTCAAATCACTTACCGGATTAACTAAAAAATTCTCACTTTTAAAGCCATTCATAATCTTGCCTCTCCATATCTTTTTGATCCCCTCCATTTTGCCACACCTGTTCGCACTCCTCTTTATCCATTCATCCTACTGTTTCCACGTCCACCTTTTTACTACAGAACTCCCTCCCTCCTGACCCTCGTAACACATCGACTCCCTCCTACATTTTAAATCCAAACTCATAACCCATCTGTTCAGTATAGCATCCTTCCTCTGATAACAAGTGCATTGCGTTTAAATTGTATTCTATCTCATTGTCTTTCTTGTTTTTTACCTAACATTGTGACTGTCTTGTTAATGATGTATGGTTAACTTAAGTGTCACAACAGGCACCTATAAATAAAAAGTGTTATTATTATGATTATGAACCTGAAGAAATGCAATTTGTTATTAAAGGCAAGAATACTTATATACAGTGTCTACATTGATACATTTTGCTAGGCTTTTTAGCTCAGCCTTTATTTTTCTTTCCTTTTATCCACAGAAAATCTTTTAACTGTTTTCTGTGACTTGTAAATTGAAGCATTTCTTTTATTGCCATGCAGTACAGCTATTATACATCACCATTTGAGCAGAAAGCATTAAGGGTCTAATGGAGCAATGGTGGTAAACCCAAATCTTTCCAATCAACTAATCAGAGCCCTAATTACTTGTGCCAAATCAGATTGTTAGTTCTGCCCAATTTATTTAAATTCTAATTTTCTCAGGGTGAACTTTCCCTTGGCATTTACCTCTTAACAATTTATCCTGATATCTTTTATTTATACTAACACAGAGATTTTAGACTGGAGTTTAACATAAAATACTGGACCACTGATTTTTTTTTCCAAGCATTGATGGCCACCCGGCACTGATACCGTTCAACAGCGTGATAAAATGATGTATGACACACTATTTGTAATGAACCCTGTCAGCATATACACAATTTCTTTAACGGTTTGTGCAGTTTTTGCAAGTTTGATGAGGGATCCAACTGCCAAGGAAATCCCATAATCCTGGATCCTTCTGACAAAAGTAAAAGGTTATAAAGAAGTTTAAAGGTCCTATGGTTTCTGATCGAATAGGTCCCAGTAGTGCCACTCGAGCATGGCGATTACCATATCTGCAGCAGGAATGCTGTTTCCTCGGCTCTAACCTTACTTTACTTTGTAAATAAGGAAGTTTACTGTATGGTAATATTTATATGATAACTTTTCCCTTTCTCCTTATGTCTTTTGCAACCTGCCCTAGTACTAAACAATTCTATGCACTAAGGGCACAGCAAGTGCATTTAGTGCTTACATTTACCATTGTTAGTCATGAAAAGCTTTTTTTGGGGTTTTTAACAATATATGTCTCTAAGCAGCTTCAAGAAAATTACATATTTTTAAATAACACATATCAGTTCTCGCATTAGTGGCAAGAAAAAAAGTCCTTAAGATAATATGAGGAGGAAACCTTGAGAGGAACCCATCGTACTCTGGGTGACACTGGAGTATGTCATTATAGATAATATCCTGTAGATATGCATTTACTTCAAACAGAATCTTGACCAAGAGCTTGAGCAATAAAGATAAAAGTGGGGGTACAACAACATTTTGACAACCTAATGCTTATGAATCATCCAGATATGCTACTAAAAGGCTTGACTAAACAAATGTGTTTCTAACTTGTACTTACACTCTCAGACTTTGTTGGAGACACGAACCCTGATAGGGAGGCTGTTCTATTACTGTGGGACTTTGGGAGAGAAAGCTCCGCCCCCTGCTGTAGCCTTTGCTACTTGAAGTAATGACAAATAGCTTTTAGCTTTCGATGAAAGTAGGCATGAAGTATCAGTGCT
Source organism: Bagarius yarrelli (assembly GCA_005784505.1). NCBI lineage: Eukaryota > Metazoa > Chordata > Actinopteri > Siluriformes > Sisoridae > Bagarius > Bagarius yarrelli. The sequence continues at coordinate 15,453,829 of VCAZ01000001.1, read as the reverse complement.
TTATTCGTCAATAGAAAGGTGGCTGCTTAATGTAAAGTGGCTGTTGCATTTTGGGCTATCTGGAGTTTGTTTATTGTCCTAGCAGAGCATTCTGTCAGTGAGGCAATACAGTAATTCAATCTGGAGGTAATAAAAGCATCAGTATTTCAGCATCACGTAGTGGCAGTCCAATTACTCAGCCCTTATCAGCCTCATGGAAACAGACATTAGTTGGAGAATTTGCAAGCAGCAAATCGTTTGGACTTTAATGTTTGGGTTGAATTTAATTAAAAACAAGTGCCTAATTCTACCAACTGTATTTATAAAATGTTGATACGTATACATTTTTGAGAGATATTTGGTTAACCAATTAATATAGCATAAACTATTTTAAATCCTTTATGAAGTTGCCTTACCCAGTATGAATTTGGCTAAGATTTGGTCGTCTGAGACAAATTTTTAAATCCTAAAAGATTCCTATAATCATGCGCTAAAATCTGTTGTCTTTGATGACTAGTTTGCAAATGCCTTTATTTTGTCACATATACTTTTTACAGCAATTTGGTTTTTTTGCATATCCTATCTTAATAGGTTGGGGGTCAAAGCACAGGCTCAGCTATGATGCAGCACCCCTGGAGCAGGAAGGGTTAAGGGTCTTGCTCAAGGACCCAACAGTAGCTGGCTGGCGGTGGTGTGGCTTAAACCCAGGAATTCCTGGTCATTAGATCAACAACTCAGTGCCTCATCAGCCAATTTACAGCCATTGCTATACATCAGTTTTTATCCTTCTATGAAATTCTGGCAGTTTCAGAAGATATCATACCTTTACTGCCGTGTGACTTCTCTTACGATGACCATCAAAACAAGAATCAATAGTAGCACTAAGCCTGAGGATGCAATTAGTGCGTCAACTTCAAACTGTCCAGTGGACAGTACAGCAAGAAGAGAAACTGAATATTATCTCTTACTACATTATCACTCCTGTCTGAACGACTATTTAAGTACAAACTTAAGACTTGAAGTGGGTTCATAGTTAAAATGACAGAACATCTGCCTCTGGCTGACACAAGCTGGCTAACCGTGCTGAAAAATGACCATAAAGAGCAACAGATCCCAGCCAATGCCAGGACCTAGGGAGGTTAAGATTTGGCAGCAGGAGCTTTTCTTTATGGAGTAAGTGCTGTCGAATGAACAACAGAAGTATCTGGGCTTTCTCCTCTTCTCAGAAAAGCTGAGTCAACACTGCAGCTGAGGGGAAAAAAGCCTCTCCATGATCTCATTATGTCCTGAGATGGAAAAAAAAACAACTGCCTTGGGATTTAATTTCTCAACCTAAAGTCTAACACATTTTTTGGAAGAAAGTGTGCAAAAATGAAGGAATTGTCATGAAGTATTTGTTTCAGACTTAGTTATCAGCTAGAACGTGATGTAATTACTATTAAGTATCTAATATAGATAACATGCAGGATTATTTGTTAAACTTTGATATAGTAACCTGATATCATTGGTTTACTCCAGCTTTCCTTGAGCTATAAAGCAGATATTTTGGTTAAGATCAGGCAGAAAACATGGCCTCTATCTGTTAAACATGTTACGCTGTGTGTCTTTTGCCTACATGGAGAGTACCTGATGACATTTCCTTCGTTTGCTGGACAATTGATGTTTCACATGGCCATTACAGTTAAAAATGATGCTTTAGCCAGCTTTGAAAGGTTTGTTGGACATAAAGACATTTACAGGCTGTGTTTGAAAACACACAAAGCCGAATCTACTCCTAAAATAAACAAAGGGAGGTTTCCATGGCCATGACTTACCCCTTTTGTACTTGCTGTACCACATTGATCCAGCCTCTTTACTCCATACAGACTGGACAACACATAAAAATCACTGCTAGCTCAAAAAGTATCAGTAAGTATTAATAGAATATAAAAGCTTTTAGGAAGCATCATGTTAAATAAACTGTACCAGAGAAATGCGGAGAAGATTTTCCATCTATGGTTAGACTGTGCCAGGGTATCCTCTTGAGCATGACACTAGATAACTATTTTTAAACTGTGCTTAGCTGAGATAGACACCCAATTGAGCTGGATTTTGTTTATGTGGATCCTTCGAAAGGCTTAGAATCCACTGCAAACCTGACAAGAATAAAGATTTTTGAATAATATACATAAATACGTGAACCAAGTAGTATTGTGTAAAATGATCACACATATATTTCTTTTAGGTTTTAGCTATCAGTGCATACACTCACTAGCCTATTTGTTATAAACACAAGTAGAGCTGCTGGTTTCTGCATTTAAGTTAATCAACCAATTAATAAAATTAAACATTTTGGGCAAATATCATAGTGCATAGTATAAAAGGAAGGCCTTCTCTGCTTTCTTTAAGCTATTTTTCCTGAAGAGGAAAAGATTTGCTGTATGTGTGTGCGTGTGTGTGTGTGTGTGTGTGTGTGTGTGTGTGTGTGTGTATAAGCACAATAAAAATGTCACATTTTTTGCCAAAATAATAAAAGTCTTTCCAGGGAAACAAACACTCTAAAACCAAAGTCTATTTTTGTTAAGAATTATCATCTTTGTCATTGTTGATGTGTAATATGTCCTGACTGTGTATATGTTGGTGGTCATAATGGTCTTCAACAGTTGGGGCTTGAGTAAAAGTACTGTACAGTACAGTAAAAATGATTCTTGAAGTCTTTCAGTGTGTATAAAGGATAAATAAGGCAAATAACCACACTGTTGTTAAATACCCTTTCTCTTTTTCAGGGCTGAATGCTGTGCCACATGATATCCCAGAAAACACAGCAAAAATGGACCTTGCTTTTAACAACATAACCCAGCTGAGGCCAAAAGCGTTCACAACCATTAAGGACCTAAAACTGTTAAACCTCAGCAGCAACAGTCTGGAGCACATTGACCCAGGTAAAGCAGTTCATACTTTTTGTTTGATTGTTTGAGACACTATGTTTTATATATATATATATATATATATATATATATATATATATATATATATATATATATATATATATTATATTGTTACTTTGGCATTACCAGTATAAATCAGCTCACCCTAAGTCACCCTTTTTCCCCCACCTGACAGCTGCATTTTCTGGCCTTCTGCACCTGCGTGAGCTGGACCTCTCAAACAACAGCCTGCACTTTTTTAATTACGGTGTTCTGGAGGACCTTTACTACCTTAGAACTCTGTATCTAGATGGCAACCCCTGGATTTGTGACTATAATATCCACTACCTGATCTACTGGCTAAAGCACCACCCAGCAGTGGAGCACACTGGCCTGGTGTGCAACGAACCTGAGGAATTCCGTGGTTGGCCTGTTGAAAGTTATGTCAAGACCTACAATGCTGAATGTCCTAAAGACAAGCTGGTAGACCTGAACAGAGGAAATGGTCCCACATCACAAGAGCTTATTGAAGGAATAGAGGAGGAGCCCGGACTGCTGCCTAGCCCGCTTCGAAAAAAAAAAAAACCCAATGAGTTTGAGATTTTTCGTCTGAGTTAAACAGACCACTCTACCAAAGTAGTTAATTTTTTTTCTCCTTTTCTGGTAATAAAATGTTTTTGTAAGAAACATTTCGATTCATGCTGCACTTCAATCAGGGGAAACTCATATCCTTTTTTTTGCAGTCACTGAAATAACGATATTTCTTTTGCGTTGCATTGCAATGAACCATAATGTATTTTTTCTACTATTGAATTTCTGAGTTAATAAAATTTGACATTTTTCTATTAAGGTAATATGCACAGAATTTGCTTCACACTCACAGCACACGCAGTTATGTTCTAGTGACCCTTTGATGTAAGTTCCTCATAAACATTAGGAAGTGTAATGTCCTGGGGGAGGCCTTTAATGAGGCTACTACAACTATATTCTAAACATCTGCGGATGAAGAAAGGTGTTCAAAAGATACCATTTGTCTCTGATTTAGCGTGAAAAATTCCTCCGAAAGTTCGAAAAACTTATCCCACTTCAGTTTGACTTGATTTTGAAAACACCTGAACGCAAGAGATTTTAAAAGACAATTTTATTTAGAGATGAGATCAGATTAAAAGCAGGTAAGTTTAGAAAAGAGTCTGGTCATTAACATCTACAAGCTGATAATCAGTTAAACCTTATATGGGCGTATGAACCTTAATATTATCTTTACAACAACATATCCTTTCTGTAATTCTGTGATTTATATTTATAAAAGTTGAACAAAACAAGCTAGGACACAACTCCTAAATAGAGGACTTTCGGAGTTGTTTACTACTGTAGCGGTCTCAGTTTGTTTGCTATTCCCATCCGTGTATGAGCTTTAGTCACTGTGCGTTCACTGAGGACCGGTTGTTTCTGTAAGACTCCCATTTACATTTCCCTGGGTTCCGATGCTGCAGCATGGGTTTACAATGTGGTTACAAAGCATGCATAAAAACTTGTTTAACTGTATCAATCCATTAAGGATATATCGAAAGGACTGTAATAGAAAGATGAAAATGTAAGATGTACTTTCTGCATGCAACAACATACTGTACATTTGTATACAATGGTCGAAAGATTTGTCCCATTTGATCTACACTTTTTGTTCAGTCCCTCATCAATTTCAGACCGGCAATTGGCTTCTGTCTGGTCTGTCTCTGAAGTGCAATTCATCTGCTGAAAGTCCACTATGCAGCTGCTTAACTTGTTTACAACCTCCTGACCACAACATTCCGCTGCCGTTATTAGAATCGAATCACTTGTAATTGCCGACAAACGCTGCTCTCAAAACATTTATCTCTTACCACATTGGCCCACACTTAGATCTTCTAGCACTGTTGAGAACAGCCAAAAAATGTTGTGATTTGTATTTTTAGTCTGTGACCTAGTGAGCCAGTATCAGTACCAAGCTTCTAATGATATTTAAAAAAATACATGCTTGATAAGTTCTTTGCAGAATGCAGCTTCAGTAGTAGGAGGAAAAACTAAGATCCTACAGAAAAAGTTTATTTGTATTTAGATTTCATGAGAATAATTCATTACAGTACAGGTACAAATTCATCCAACCAGGCTAAAAATCTTTTTTGTTCCTAAAACCTCCCTGCTTTCCAGTCCCAGTCTGGAGCCCGTCCGACCTGTAAAAACTGCAGAAAATCATCCTTTTGTCGCTTTGTCACATTTTAAAAAATGTTATCTCCTTGTACATGCATCCCATAAAAATGATAATCCGCATCTTTTGTTTAAGTAATTATTGTTATTTGTGAGTTGTAATAAAAAAACTGGCCTATTTTGTGGCAGATCCCAATATACACACTTACTATTGAGTTCACATCCACATGAAAACATGGAGACATTCACTGAAACGAAGACAGCAGGAACCTTGGAGCTGTGATTTAGCAATGCTTCCCACTGTGCCACCATGCAGTCCTGATTAAAGCCCTGGTACAAAAACAATAATCTTTACTTAAACTCTTTTTACCAGTACATTGTGTTTGGTGGAGCTTCCTGAGACGAATCTCAGCAGTGTTTGAGTGTTCTTCTTGTTCTTCTTGTTCCCCAAAGGATTCCTCCAAGTATTCATGGTTTTTTTTCGCAGCATATGTCCATGTGACTGTCTCTGAACTATACATCATAGCTGGTCTCGCCACTGTCTTTTACACCTTCCCCTTGATTCTAGCTGATAACAAACACAGAAAATTGTACCCTCATTATTAGTCAACCACTTTCGGTAACACATATTCTACACATAGTTGCATAGTTGCAGGGTATCTAGTGTCTATCCCCGGGGTTGCAAACCCACTGCAGGGTACAAACAAACCGAAAGTGGTTGACTAATAATGAGGGTACATTTTGTACAAGGTGTACAAGACAGTGGTAAGACCAGCTATGATGTATAGTTTAGAGACAGTGACACTGAGAAAGCGACAGGTAATAGAGCTGGAGGTGGCAGAGCTGAAGATGTTGAGGTTTTCTTTGGGAGTGACGAGGTTGGACAGGATTAGGAGCGAGTTTATTAGGGGGACGGCTTATGTTAGATGTTTTGGGGAGAAAGTCAGGGAAGCCAGATTGAGGTGGTTTGGACATGTACAGAGGAGGGATAGTGAATATATTGGTAAGAGGATGTTAGAAATGTAACTACCAGGCAGAAGGCAAAGAGGAAGACCAAAGAGGAGTTATGTGGATGCGATAAACTTTTCAATTCAATTCAGTTTTATTTGTATAGCGATTTTTACAATGGTGATTGTCACAAAGCAGCTTTACACAATTGAAGAAATTATGAGACAGAATGAAAACAGAAATCAGCTCCGTTGTGACGTATGTAACTCAACAGTGAGAGAGAGAGAGAGAGAGAGAGAGAGAGAGAGAGAGAGAGAGAGAGAGAGAGAGAGAGGAGAGAGAGGAGAGAGAGAGAGAGAGAGGGAAAGGGAAAGGAAGGCAAAAAGAAGGAAAACAGTTAAGTGACAATGTAATCACACGGTTTGGATTGATTAAGTGAATAATGTAGAGTGCAAGGATGGACTCCGGCAGACTAACTAGGTCAGCATAACTAAAAGGAGAACCAGAGGGAAACACAGACATGAGGGCCCCCTGATATGTTAAGCAACCAGCTGCTCTCATCATCAACACCGTGATCAATAAGAGAGGGGAAGACAGCATCTAAACATACCAGATCACCATAATACTCAACACCCATGAGTCCCCCAGATCTGCTCCTTTATCTAAGGGGAATCAATACAAAAGGCTTGATTAAATAAGTACGTTTTTAACCTGGACTTAAACACTGAGACTGTGTCTGATTCCCGAACATACATAGGGAGGCTATTCCATAGCATTGGGGCTCTGAAAAGAAAAGGCTCTGCCCCCTGCTGTAGCTGTAGTTTTTATAATGCGCGGTACTGACAGGCAGCCTGCATCCATTGATTGAAGTAGGCGTGGTGGAACGTAAGACACTAGAAGTTCGCTTAAGTACTGCGGTGCGAGACCATTTAGAGCTTTATAAGTTAAAAGTAGTATTTTAAAATCGATGCGGTGTCTCACTGGGAGCCAATGCAGTGCGGATAGGACCGGCGTGATGTGCTCATATCTTTTAGTTTTAGTAAGGACATGAAGTTAGTGGGTGTGAGTGAAGAGGATGTAGAGAAAAAGGTTAGATGAAGACAGATAAAAGGGAACAGCCGAAAGGAGAAGAAGAAGAATTTTCTGTTTGTTATAGGGCTGCTTTTTCCCTATATACTTTTTATATATTTTTAGGCTCATTTAGCTGATCTAAAATTAAACTTGTTCTGCAAAAATGGTAAAAATATGTAGCTCCAATAACCACAGAAATAAGTCCAGAGGTAGTAGGCACGGAGAAATGGCGTCCTCTAGTGACTATTACAATAAAAGAAACAGTTGTTATAGAAACGCTGTTAAACAGTAAACCGGCTGAGATTTCAGAGACTGTTGGCAGCAAGTAATTAGAAAGACCTTAAAGTAGGTTTTTCAATCTATTATTTCGTTCTATAACACCGCGGATTCATATATTGGTAAGTTAATGCGACTTTATTTACTTTAAAGTTTGTTAATATTAACTAGCTATAAGCAAATGGATGGGCGAGGATAGACTAGGCTATCGGGTTAGCTATTCATTCTTATTTAATCACTGTTTTTTTGGGCATATATTCCCAAATATATATATATATATAACAAGAACCACAAACAAACGCAGTTTAAATGATAGAATTTTCTGACTAATTCACTGCGTTTCTAGCTTCAGATGTCCTCCTGTGGATGTTTGTACTTTTGGGACACAGTTTTCCAGACCCGAGGTTTTAAACGCCATTTTGTGTTTGTGTAATTAAATTAGTGCTTAAAACATGTTACAAATACAAAATATTGATATGTAATTATTATGTACAAGTAAAACAAATAGAAATAATTATTTTTAAATAACTGACGGAAACAAGGCTTCCCACATTTACACCTCAAGTCCCTTAGAAAATCCATCACATTCATTCATTCATCTTTTATACCCGCCCATCACAGGGTTCTGCTGGAGTCTACCTCAGTCGTACACCCTGGACAGGTCGCCAGTCCATCACAGGGCCACACACACACTTACACTCACTTCTATGGGCAATTTAGAATTACCAATCAATCTAACACATGTTTTTGGACTGTGGGAGGAAACTGGAGTACCCCGGGGTAAACCCATTCAAGCACGGGAATAACATACAAACTCCACACAGAAAGGCCCCTGCCCAGGGATCGAACCTAGAACCTTCTTGCCACCGTCCTGCCCAATCCATCACATGTTAAATGTTAATGTTTGTTCTGTACTCATTTACTCCTAACCTACAAAAGTTAGAACATTATTCAGATAAATGAGCTAAAACTATTTTTTAGGAGTAGCCTTTATAAGGCTTTTATTCACACTGATCAGGGCCGTGCACAGACAGTTTAAGGGGCAATGGCCCAAACCTATAAAAGGGGCACTATAAGTGAGAGCTTGCTAATACAAAATTCCCAGTTGTGACAAATATACAATTTGAAGAGAAGTTATAAACTGTATTGAATTTTATTGTAGATTCTTTGTTTTATATTTTGATAGTTACCTGTTCTCTTTACAGCAAAAATTTCCTGAATGTCTTTAAATATCTTGACGACCTCAATTTTTATAATTCAAGGGTTACACACTGCTTTTACATTTCTGGCCTTCTGACATTGCAGATAATAACATAAACTATTTACTGTTTTAGAGCAAAACTATTTTTTTACTACTAGTATCAAATAAAACAGAAACACCCCAGCCCCAGATTTCTCTCCTTATTCTCATGATCACTGAAACTCCACGAGGTGAGATCTTGCATGGAGCCCCAGACCGAGGGAGATTATATTGTGTGTCTTTTATTTGCAAATGTGATTTTGTTGTCACCTTCTTGCCAAAATGCTTGCCAATTGTCTTGTCTGAAATCCTTGGACAGCTCTTTGGCCTTAGCCATGGTGAAGAGTTTGGAATCTAATAGATTGATTATGGGGACAGGTGTCTTTTTTAAAGGTAATTAGCGTAGATTAGGGTTTTAAAGACTCGCTTTAAGAGAGTCCCTATAAGAGAGTCCCGTTAAGCAAGTCCCGTTAAGCGAGTCCCTTTAAGAGAGTCCTCCTAATCTCAGCTAATTACCATATATATATATATATATATATATATATATATATATATATATATATATATATATATATATATATGGGGATGGGGGATAATAAAAATAATAATAATAAGCAGCTATTCTTATTTATTTTATTTGTGTATATGTATACAGTACATCATGAGTCAGTCAGATGGGAGCAGCACTGATGACGAGAATCAGAGCCACGTTCAACCAGAGAAGTCCATCGAAGCAACAGCTCCTGAAATTAATTCACAGGAAGTACAGGCCAGCTCTCTTTCAACCAGTCGAGCCCTACAGTGTCTGGAGGAGGTAAAGACCTCCCCAAATCTCATCTTACACATCACAACCTCTGCTTTTAAAGCTTAGAATGTTCTCTTAATACTACACTTTGGATTCACTGGAACTAAGAGACAAAACACTTCCAGCAAAACGATGTTCCTGTGCACAAAGCACTCAAACATGGTGTGTTCCACTTACCCAACATTATAGTGTCTGATCTCACTAATACTACTGTAGCTGAATGAACATTGATCCTCACAGGTACACAACACAATAAAAAAACGATTGGAAAAATAAAAAATAAATGGTTAAAATGGAGAAATAAAACCGTTCTAACTTGCACCACAATTATTAGTGAATTTTAACACTTGTGATCAAAACAAGACAGAGTTTTATCATCAGGCAGTTTTAGAGAACAAAAGCTGCCTAGGTTCTTCTAGAAGGTTGAGTGACACTGACCGCAGCTACCCACTAAGCTAACACGAGCAGCAGTTTGTAAAGATGTCGGGACTGCTTTACCTATGTTTATTAAAGCCATTGCTAACATTTATCCGTTCTGGCTGACAGCTGTCATTAAATAGATAAGAAGTGAAAAGAGTGGAATTGCAAACAACCGAAACTGGATTAAAAGATGGATTACAGAAAAAGACACAATACTATTAACAGAATCAACAATTTATTAAATAATGTATGCATTAAAAAGCATTTGTTGTTCAATTTGTACTGATAACTGGTAACTTTTCAGCTGTGTTTTGAAACGAGCTGAGAGGAGAAAGATCTGACCGAGTCAACATTTAATTCTCAGTTGGAGAGATGAGAATGGATTAATATTGCACACTATTTTCTATTTGTGTTTATTTTGTTTCTCCATGTTGGTATAAAATGACCGTCATAGCATACAAATACAAATTAGCTGCAGTTTCACAATCACAGCATCTTTTTTTTCTTTTCTTGTTTTTTTTATTTTTGGAAAAGTTGTTCATTAATTAACCTTTGTTGAAAGAGAACAAGCTTAATCATTTGAATCTGATATCAAATATACATAAAACTATACAGATGTGCTCCAGTTCACATACCGTTTTTTATCACAAAGACTAGATTATAAAAAATCTTAACCATTTTAAAAATGACCACCGATAGAGTGTAGGGTACCGTATATTTAACACCAATTTATATGCTTAATGCAGTTTCAGTCAGTGAAAAAGAAAAAAAAGCTCATCGGTATTGCTATAATGTAATTTAACAATAAAATTATTATAAATTATCTACAATAATATATCTACCATTTAGCCTAAAACGATACAAGAAATGTTCATTAACCTACATTACAAGGCACCTAGATGGCAGTATTTGATGAAGCGGAGGAGCACTTGCAATAATATGATTTTTTTTTCATTTGATCTGTTCACTGTTCTGTTCATTTTTTCCTTCTTACAATACCTTTTTTTCTTAACAACTTGTATTTAAAAGATATGATGCTTTAATATCTTATTTGTTATGTCCTTTTCTCTAGTAATGTTTTTCTTAACTTATGGGGAATAGTTCTTTGGCCTAATCATCATCTTGATCATTTTGAAGGGATGTCTGCTGTTAGTCAGGTATTGATTTATGGGCATATGAGGCCATGTGCTCCAGAAGATGCCATTTCGCTTCCCTAAGTACTTCTTGTGGTAGTATTTGCCGTTGAGGTTAGCTGACATGCAGGAGTTAAACCACCAGCCTGATCCATAGTAAGTGCCGCAGTTTCCAGACATGTACAGATCATTGTCTCGGTCCCATGTAGTAAAAAACATTTGATCATGATTGTAGTCCTTCTCAACATTCAGAGCGTCACCAGCGGTCCCGGAGTATTTGCTTATAGACAGGCGATATTTAAGGAATTCGTTGGATACATAAAAATGGTCATACTTTGCATACTCTCGGGCACCCTGATAGTCCTCAAGCTCGATGCGCAGCACCATGTCCTTGGTTTTGGTGAGCAGATGGATAAGGTCATTTCCAAGCCAAAACTCTCCACGCAATTCCCCAAAGCCTTTCTTATATTCAGCCCAGCTGCGGTTAAAATTCACAGTGCCATTGATTCGGCGCTGCACAACAGTCCAGCCGCCACCGTTAGACTCCATGTCACAGAAAACGTCAAAGGTCCCATTTCTCCGATCAGGGATGATCTTGAAGACTCCATTCTTCATCTCCTTCATGACACTGTAGTCTGAGCAGTCTCTAGGTGCTATGATGTCTAAAATGAGATAAAGACATGAAGTTTAAAATGGAAATCATATAAAAAAATTTTTTTTTTTGACTCAATATTGTGGTGTGTTATTACAAAATTATATTTTTTGTGTTTTGTAATATAGTTTAAAACTTACGTAATGGCGAGTTTACCACCGGGCACTCAGTCACGCAGCTGCTGTTGAACTTGCTGTTGATTTCACTAAAGTTGTGCTCCTTTTTGCCCATTATTTCCTTAGCTTTTTTTAGGTCAAGGTGGCTAAACACCTCCACTTGACCTTGCAGGTCCTTGATCTTCGTATGAGCGTTTTTTAGGCTGTTGGACATCTTGGTCATCTTTACCTGCATCTCTAGAATATCATTGCTTGAACTCACGTTTCTGGGTGTGGTTGTTCCACCATGTCCACTTGGTTGTGTCTCTATACTGTCCCTTTGAAGGCTGCAGCTCAGACAGGCGCTCCTTAGTTGCCTTACTGTCTCCTTCATGCTCTGCAGCTCTGCCAGGGCCTTCTTCAGTAGCTGGAACTGCTTGGGTAGCTGGATGGTAAGAGGAGGAAGAGTGATCTGGTAAGGGCACTCCTCTTCATTTTCGCATTGGCCAGCAGGTTTCAGCTTCACCTGGGAGCAGCTCTCAGAGGCCAGTGTCCTCTCCACTGTAGCAGAAAAACCACTAACCACAGCTTCAGAGCACAGATGTGCAGCTATGAACAGAATATACACGCAAAGACGCATGATATTCCGCAGTTAGTAGGTGTGTGCTGAGTAGGAGAGAGAACGGGGTTGAACTGGCTCAGCTTATGTCCGCAGTGAGATAAATACAAGAGTAGTGTGGGAGATAGAGGAACAATGGGTGGGGCAGTACAGTTACATAAGAACTCGAACGAATTAAAATGGAAAAACAAAACTAGTCAGAAAACCCCTCCTTTTCCTAATTTCACAGAAACAGTACAGAGGTTAGAATGTCAATATTTCAAGCTGTTAAACTTCAATATACATATAAAATATATATGATATTTTACTCTGCCATCAAGGAGGGATTGGAATGTGCTGTAAACAGAGGTGTAATGCAGTGGTTTCCAAACTTTTTCCGAACAATTTCCAGCCACCCATATAATACAATATTATAAATTAACACTTGCCATTGATTAAAATAAAAGAAAATTTAAGTTAAAAGTAAACAATCTTGCTGAAACAGTACAGAACATTTTTCTTAAAATATTTTTTTGCTTTTTTTATTTCGCATTTACGTGCACTTTAAATATCAGTTCTTAAATTTCAATTCAACCAATCATAAATATACTTTTCATACTTAAGTAAAATCAGTATAACGTACCTTGAAAAATTCTCATGTAATATTCTAAATGGTGACTTCAATCGAAGTCTTTTTCTGTTTTGCTGTGCGTTCGAGTACTTTATCCACCTCTGGCTAATAACATGTGAACATGATAACTTACTGATTTTTTTTTGTTTGTGTTGTGGCTCAAATGGTTAAGGTGCCGAGTTGTTAATCTGAAGACCAGAAATACCTGGGTTCAAGCCCCACCTCCGGCAAGTCAACCACTGTTGGGTCCTTAAGCAAGACCCTTAACCCCTCCTGCTCCAGGGGTGCTGTATCATAGCTGACCCTGTGGTCTGACCCCCAACTTACTAAGATGGGATATGCAAAAAACACTGCATTTCTTTGGCTCTGTACACGTACCTTGCACAATGAATTGAATATACTTACTTATACTTAAAAATGACATAATACATATCAGGCACATTTTATTTACCCACATGCTTTAACTATCTCTTTCTATTTCATATGTTTTTAAATAATTAGAAGGGTCAAAATATCATGTAGTGCAACCATTTGACATCATATCAAAAATATTGTGTTAATGAGAAAAGCTTATAGGCGTTTACAAAATATTATACAAATGGATTGTTTATTTACTTTACACTATACAGAGGCATTTAACTTACATTTAACTCTCTTTTACAACTGAGCAATTGGGGGGGGGGTATGGGCCTTGCTCAGGGGCCCAACAATGGTAACTTGGAGGTGCTGGGAATCGAACCCTGATCTTCCAGTTAGCAGTCCAACAAATTAACCACTGCGGTACCACTTCCCACACTTTATTATCAGCCAGGTGTTTCAAATTTTACACATAGCCCTTCAACGTGCTTAGTAAACAGTGACTGCCTGTTAGAAGTCTTATGTTTCTGATTATACTCATCTGTTCTTGCCACGTATCAAACATTTTTGTTACATTTCAGTGCCTTCCAAACAGTCAGTAATTCAGTCCATCAGCGTCTGTATTACTTCCAAGTCTTCTTCCAGATGTTATATTTTACTGTAAGCCCTTCCTGCTTCAGGGAAATCTCTAAAAAAATGGCACAGAAATACAGAAATATCTTTTCTTTTTTTTTCAGCTTTTCTCATTGGATATGATCAATGGAGATAAAATGGCTCGACTGAAGGCCAGCCTCCATTTGCTGCATGACACCTTAAGTAGGTAAGAGCTGCATCCACTAACAAACCTCTTACAACCAGCATGTACTGTTCATATTTCTTATACTCAATCAAGCAGAACTTATATTATATTATCTTAAATCTTGTTTATAATGATAGAAAGTTATGATAAATCATTACAAATGAAAATGTTTCTCTTTTTGCTTTTCTTTAAAGAACTTTTTAAGCTTATGTTTTATTTAATCTTGCCTAACTATACAGTATTCAGTACAGAGACTTCAAAACACTTCTGTACATCACTCTAGATAAGATTGAACCTGAATGTAATGTTTGACCTTTCAGTTGTGAAAGAGGAACGGAGAATCACACTATCTGGTTTTACCCAGATGAGGATGGATATTCTTCTGAGTCTGGTTTCTTTCAACATTTCTTCCCCATGCTCCCTCTAAGAGTTTTTACTTATTGCCGCTGGCATGCCCGCTTAACATTTGTATAAAAAGTGCTTTTTATATTGAATTGCATTGTTCTGTTCTTTTTAAATATGAAACCCATCCATCTTTTGTCTATTCCTGCTTATTCCCACAGGGGTACAACCTGGACAGGTCACCAGTTTATCACAGGGCCACATACAGACAAACCACACATAAGGGCACTTTAAAATCACTAATCAACCTAATATAAATGCTTTTGGACTGTAGGAGGAAAACGGAGAACCCGGAGTAAACCCACACAAGCACAAGGAGAACATGCAAACTCCACATGGGGATACGAACCTGGGATCTTCTTGCTGTGAGGCAACAGTGCTAACCACTAAGCTGCCATGCTGCCCTAAATATGAAACCTATCGGATAAACCTACCCTTTACTTACTTGGAGTCCATCGTTCATTTGCAGCTTTTTTGTAGGATTATTCCGAGGAAACAGATTGTTGTGTGGCTATATCTATAAATAAATCCTCCTAAAAATGGCAGACATTAAACCAAATGCATACACTTAATGAAGTACACTACACAACAGCTCCATGTGTGGCCTATAGAGATAGCAAGTAACAGCTCGAAAAAAAAAAGATGGCACAATATATTGTATCAGATCACTGTTACTAGTTTTCCTTCCCCTATAGTTCTCAGGAGTCTGAGCTGAAACTGCTGCAGGAGGTGCAGTGTTTGCATGCGGAGCTGCAGCGGCAGCAGCAGGCGTTAGAGGAAGCTGAGCAGTTTAAAGAGGGCCAGCACCCAGATGGTAGCTGCATGAGACAGCAGCTCTTGCATGTTCACAACCAAATCCAAGAAGCTGAGAAGAGAGAGTATCAGCTGCAGTACAAACTTAAACGGTGTGGAGTTTTCTGCTGAGTAACACATCATTTGCTGTGATCCTCATGTTCTGCTATTTTCTTGGTTTAATAATACTCATAACCAGTATGCTATATACAGTGTACTTATAGTTCAATGATATAATTGAACACAGATGAGCTCCATTAATCAATGACCTACCATTCAGTGGCAACCGGATGTGGAAGAACTTAATTTCCGGGGTTTTATAAGACATTATTTGTAAATAATTAATAAAATCTATATAATTCATTTCTTTACATTGTGTATTATGTAATTACGTGTAAATTTACGATGCATTATAAGGCACATTTTTTAGACATAATTATATGTGATATATGTTACGATATTTTTTTATGTCATAGCTTAAAAAATATCAAAATGTATATATAATTATGTAGATAATTTTTACGCTGGTCTAAATCCTTTTTTCTTTTCAGTCTTCAGGAAGAAAAAAACTGTCTCGAAAAAGAGTATGAAAGCCAACCAAAATTGGTAAGCATATCACAGACCTATGAACCAATTGCTGCAGCATGATGAGCTGGAAACTCCACTTATTATCGGATGTGTTACTGTGAGACTGTTATAAAAAAAATAAATATGATAGCAAAATTTAAGGGGCACAATTGACTGATATGTGTATTTTTATCTCTATACTGAGATTTGGAGTGTGATTGTAGCTCCTACACCAGACTATAAACACAAAACGAGGTGTAAAGTGGTTAAGAATTTAGTTGAAGACATTTTGATAGGATTTTGGTCCGATATGTTCATTCACTATATAACTTCTTGTGTCAAATAGAAGGTGTCTAATTATCAGAGAAACACTCCAAAAAAAGGGGGGGGGGATGCTTTTTTGCAGTGTGATATATGTGGACGCTCTATATACTATATGTTTTGCTGGAGTAAATTTAACCCTCTCAACAGGAACTAGAAGCTACATTTAAATCCAGGAAGAAGGATGGACAATATGGGCTTAGTCTTATCTCTACAGTGTTGCTTAACTTTAGGAAGAATAAGTGATCATGTGACTGATGAACATGACTTGGGTGGTAGTTCAATATCCTGACAGAAATGTGATGGAGTCCAAAGTGTGGTGATGCTGTAAATTATTTTCTTGGATAGAACATGAATCGGCTGCTGATGGTGATGTGTCTGATAAGCGACTGTTCTGGTATGTCTCCATCTGCACTGTGGAGAATTCTCCATACTGTGCTGCTGCATTCCATCACCGAGCATTCTGAATACATCAGATTCCAGCACTCATCATTCTGCATGGTGTAAAGGGATGAAGAACACTTCTGCATAAGAAACTTATATAAATAATTAAATATAGCGGTGTGATGGACACGAGTACAGCGTAGAAACCATTTCCCCCTTTTCTCATCTGACATATTTCAACCTTTCTTCACAATCATAGATTGACGCTTCCATTTGACTGTTTAAAGATAAAAAAGCAAGGTGTGGGGATTTAGGGTGCTGGGTGTGTTTGTGTTAGCAGGAGCAGGAGAACAGGTCCATGGTTCTGAAGGAGAGCTGTGAGAAGATGAGAAAAGAGATCACTCAGAGGCATCAGGAGATCAGGACTTTAAAAGAGAACATCAAGGCTTGTGATATACAGCTGCAGAAAGAGCAACAGGAGCTGGTGGACAAAAATGAAACAGTTGAGAACAAAGAGGTGAGCTACATGTGTCACCGAGAGACTTATCGTTATCATCTCCTTAGCCACTGGTGACGGTTATTGAATTCTCGGTGTCTGTCTCCAGGCTGAGCTGGCACAGCTGCGCGCCATTCCTGTTCAGTTGGGGAAAGAAATTGAGAGGATCAATTTTAAAATAAAGTGAGTGTTGTAATTGTTGATTGTAATGAAGCTTACAGGATTTGTTTTACTCTCAGGATGATCAGGGTAAATTTGTATTGTTTTTGTCCTTGGAAGCATTCATGTATTATGAAGATTTTGAAGGGCAGTATTAAATAAATTAATAATATTTTATAATAACAATTTACATTTATTTTCCTGTTTAAAAGTTTACACACCCTGACTCGTCTTTCTTTTGTGTTCCTTCTTGAGCTTCAGAGTGAGGGTTTGCACCTACTATCCAAGTTCCTCAGCTTTACAAGATACGGATCACTACATCATATAGTCGCTTTGGAAAAGGGCTCAAATATGCAAAAAGTAAATAGTGTCCAAAAGATAAAGAGTTTTTTCCAAAGCAATGTGGTCCAGTTCAACTGTTCCGAACAAACAGAAGACTTTAAAAAGAACTGTTACAAAACATAACATTTATACAGATCCTTCAGATAACAACTCAGTGTGGAACATTCAGCATGTGTAAACATCTGAACTAGTTCATTTTTGTAAATCATCTGATAACTAGAACTATATAAAAATCAAGCCGCAAATTTTAAGATCAATTTTATTTTTTTTTTCAAAATAGCAACATTTTGCAAAGGGATGTAGACTTTATTGGCTCTGTACCTGTGTCACAAAACGGTTTAATGCAGTATAAGTGCTTCAAATGTCCAATATTAGAAATATTAAGAAATAATATTGCTATTGAAAAATGTTTTTGTAAATACTCAACAATGTTTATGTTTCTAATTTTTGTCTTACTGTTACATCATCAGCCAAAATGTTGTATATGTGCTTAGCACAGTCATCTCCATATTTCACAGCTGCTGGTAATGGAAAAATCTTACATAACCTGCTGGGTAGACTGTACATTAACCTGTGTATATCTGTGTGTGTGTGTGTGTGTGTGTGTGAGCCAGGAATGTGGAGAAGCAAAGGGCTGCAGTTGAGAATCAGCAGCTGGAGCTGGTGGAGAGGATAAAACAGACACAGGTGGGATGCAGGCAGCTGGACGAAGAGAGCAAGAGCGTGATGAAGGACCTGAAGGGCTGCAGGGTCCAAATGGAGGTGGCTCAGAGAGAGAAAAGCATGCTACTTAAAGAGCAGGAAATGACCAAGGAGAGGGAGACTGCCCTCCTTGAACAAAGGTGGAAATAAGCTCGAATCATTAACAGTAAATGTTATCTGACTATATTTTCAGTCATTGGGTCATTAAGTGTTAAAGTAAGAGAATCTCATTAAGCTGTGTGCAGTTGGGCACTAATAAAATTTGCCCAAAAATGTTAGTGGAGCAACTGACATAGGACTGCCTTGCAGTTAAGGGCTTTAATCGAGAGCTTTCGACCGATCACAGAATATTTGAAATCTATAGTAGCTTTTATTGGCTAAATGGCTGTCTGACTGGCATGTAAAGCAACCAGTCACAGTTGGTTGTGTTTGGCATCCTGTTTATTGAAAGTAAAGTTTCTACAAAAAAAACCAACAGATTGGTGTGTGACTATAGATTTATTTTAATAATAAAATTTTGATAATAGTCCTATTCTCAATATTTAAAATCGAATTTTACTGATTGTCTTTCAAATGATTTCTCTGACACTCAGGGGCCTCTTGGAAATCAACCTGAATCAAATCATGGAGGAGAAAAAAACCCTTCACGACAGTTTCCTTAAGAAAGTGCGAGAGAAAGACCGGGTACAGCGTAGGTTAAAGAACATGCTGCTGCAGCACAAATTCTCAAAAGATGCCTTGTTTCACACTCAGGAGCTTTACAACAAAACAAAAGCTCAGGTTAGTCTGCACTGTTACTGCTACACCCATGAGTGGCTTGACTTGTAAAGATGTAAGGAAATTAAGATGCCAAAGACTTATAATTAGATGACAAACATACCGTGTTAATCCTGGTCAACTCAGTATTCAGTTACGGAGAAGAAAAAGTTAAAGTAATCTAAGAGAAGTGAAAGAGGGATGTGCGTGAGAGACCTACATCTGCAGTTACAAAAGAGGAAGTTTAATTCCATGAAACGATGTTTTCATCAGAAACATTATTCCACAAATTTTACTTACCAATTAGAAATTACAAACTTTAAGACTTTCAGAGTTATTTTTTGTCCACTTGAGTTCTTAAGAAGATATTTGTTAAACGAGAGTAAATAGGCCATGTGATTTTGATTGGTATGCGCTTTATTAACTCCTAGAAATACTGTAAAATATAAAGCAGACAATATTTAACTCGTTAAATATTCTATCAACTCAACATACAAATGAAAAACAAGAATAAAGAATAAAAAGCAAAAGAATATAACAAAAAAATTAAATAAGCATTTTGATGTATTTTATTATAGCACACAATAAATAAATAAATAAAGGGAAGTGGTGGCTTAGTGGTTCAGGTGTTGGACTGGGTTCGATTCACAGCACCACCAAGCCACCACTGTGGGCTCTTAAGCAAGGCCAATAACCCCTAATTGTTCAGTTGTATAACAGAGATAAATGTAAGTCTCTCTGAACGAGGGCATCTGCCAAATGCTTTAAATGTAATGCTATGCCAGCAACAACCTCTAATCCTGACCTTTACCTCAGTAAAAATATACATATTTTGGTTTTTATTGCTTCATTTTGGAAACAAAGAAATCCCACACAGGTAAAAGTCTCTTTAGCAAGGCCCCTAACTTGGATAGGAAAAATAAAATAAATTTCATTTAATTTCTAGAGATTTACCTGTAACTATTAAAAACCAAGATTTTTTTTTCTAGTTTTAGTTTTAGATGGCCATACAATAATATTTTTAAAATAGCTGTGTTTTATCTTAGCAGACTAATACTTATAAAAGTAGAATTTCCATTTTTAAATATTCCACTGATGAATATAATTGTTTTTCAGAGAGACATAATGCCTAATGATGATGACTTGCTACAGAAAATCAGAGATTTGCAAACAGAAGTAGACGATCTAAAGCTAAAAGTGGTCCATCAGGTAATCTTTTAGCACACGGAAACTATATATATATATATATACGTACGGTGTACCAGAGTCTAAATGTATATGTATTTCCTTCTGCTTAAACTGTGTAAGCAGCAGTCAGTCACGGGTCTTGAGGCTCAGGTGGTTGAGCAGTGTATAGAGAAGAAACGGGCTCTGATAAAAGAGTGTAATCGCCACCGTGAGGAGTTGCACAACATTCATGCCCTGACCCGCATCA
Organism: Bagarius yarrelli; assembly: GCA_005784505.1. Taxonomy (NCBI): domain Eukaryota; kingdom Metazoa; phylum Chordata; class Actinopteri; order Siluriformes; family Sisoridae; genus Bagarius; species Bagarius yarrelli. The sequence goes on along the minus strand of VCAZ01000001.1, from coordinate 15,433,379 downwards.
AAGCGGATGAGAGAGATCAGAAGAGCCGAGAGCTGCTGAAAGCTCAGGTAAAGTGCCTTAAAGTATTCTCAGCAATCAAATGCTGCAATATAATTTTGTGACGTATATTCAAGATTTTACTCTTTATGTGTTTTAAATTATTGGCTAAGAATTTCTAAAAAAGTTTATTTTGGAGCCTTATTTTGCTGGTGATACATTTACATTTACAGCATTTGGCAGACGCCCTTATTTAGACTGACTTACATTATTCCCTGTTATACAGCTGAGCAATAAGAAGTTAAGGGCCTTGCTCAAGGGCCCAGCAGTGGCGGCTTGGCAGTGCTGAGAATTGAACCCGGGTCTTTAAGTTGGTAGTCCAACACCTTAACCACCGCGCTACTACTTCCCTTTTCGATGTATTATATATAAATAATGGCAGGAGTGTGACTGCAGCTACAGTATTAATAGTATTAATGAGATCAGACACTAATGTTGGGTGAGGAGGTCTGGGGTTCAGTCAGTGTTCCAGTTCATCCTAAAGGTGTTCAGTGGGGTTGAGTCAGAGTCAGGATTCTCTATAGGACACTCCAGTTCTTCCACTCCAACCAGAACACATCATGTCTTCATGGAGATCAGGGACTTTGTGTACAGGGATATAATTATGCCGGAACTGATTTTTTGCTATATTTACGGACATTAAAGCAATATAAACAGTATTCTCACAAAGTCACTGCTACAAAAATTTACTATGCGTTAACCAATCAGATTTAAGAAATGAAAAAAAACATACATTGAGATATGAGGTTTTTACAAGATTGCCAATTAGTTTCACAAGAGCTAACTGAGGACCTTTATACAGATGAGATGCAACCAGATCAAACAGGACATCCGAGGGAAACAGCTACAGATTCTGGAACACAAGAAACAATTCCAAGAGATTCAGTCAAGGTAAATAACTCGGTTTGGGATGACAAGAAATAATAAGCATATAACCTTTCTTCCGTGAATTTTATTAGAAAGAAATGTAATTAATTAATTATAATATTACATAATAATAACAATAACGTTGCATGTTATTGTCAGTAATTATAACGCGGAAACAGTAATTAATTTGTTGACCCATTACTGAAAAAAAGCAACGCTGTAAGTAACGCTGTTTATGTATAATACTGTTATTTTAATCATTGATGATGGCACAGCACAGCGTTGCACAGTTCCAGGTTCTTTAGTGTGATCTAGAGCCGTGGTTCTTGTGTGTGTGCCGCTTCTGCATTTCGGAATTTTTCATGTCAGTGGAGTTATAAGACTAAATTTCCTCTTTAATGTATGCATTTGTGTTTGTGTATCTATTCCCTTAATTTGTGTTGAAGAAAGTGTAAGCAATATTCAGTATAGAATTATATCATATGGTGTGTCAGTTATTGTTCATGCAGTAATGTCTGTCTTATCTTTGGTACAATGCTACAAGTTGGTAATAAGTTCTAAGCGCTAACAGCGATTGTAATTTGCTTTTGCTGTGGCCAGACTCTGTGTTTTTGGCAAGCTGTACGAGACCACCAAGGAAGAGCGAAACAAATGTGTAAACCTACTACAGATGGCAACGCAGCACACCAGCAAGATGAGGGAGAAGTTTACGATTTTGAAGAATGAAATTGAGATTCTGCAAAGCGACACCGTCAAAAAAGACAGGTCTGGAGACAAAAACGATATTTAAATAATACGTAGTTAGAGCTTGGGTGGGGACATATTCAAACGAATTAGTTGATAGAAAATGTGAAGCTGACTTCATGTCGATCGAATTTTGGGTAACCTCGTTGGTGGCCATATTGGATAATGGGATAATGCTAGTGTGTTTAATGTGATGTTATGACTTTCTTTCATGATTGTGGAGAAGTTTTTATAGTAGGTCATTCCTGCTGCAACAGTAAGTTATTTAAAACAAACCCAAATAATAAAATACATATTTTCCCGTAAACAACATATTACTGGTTCACAAGATGAGACAAAACCATTTCACGGATGTTTTTTTAAGTTAACAGTGCAAGTTTAGTTAAGACAGCTCATTTCATGCAGTTTCCCTTATAAAAATCAACCATGATTTTATTATAGTTAAACATTAAACCGTGTTTTTTTGGCGCGCTGATTACTATGTGTAGTAAAACTGCAGTGTATTTTCATAATGACTTGCTGCTGTTATGATATCCGGATAAGTAAGAAGCAGCGGTGCTTTGAATCTAAAAACCGTTTTTTTGTGCTGACATTATATATGGATTGATGCCATTATATGTCGTTACTTTTTGTGATACTGTTGCTTAGCATTAACATTTCATTTGTCCAAGTCGCCTATTTTCCTTTTCCTTTCGCTTCTCTGTTTAATGTCTTCTTCATCAAAATTGTAATACTTGTACAATCACAACAAAGTATTGTTATCAACACTTGCCAAGCATGATCCTCCCGGAACGGAGGCGGCGCCCCAGCATGCAACTTTGGCATGACCTAGCTTCACAATCTCTATATAGTTTCTATTAATTTTGGTATAATTTGAATCTCTCTACAGTTTCTCTAGCACTCTCTGATGGATGCAAATAAAATTCATTGTCGTAGGTACTTTATTACCAAGAGGAAATATCAAACTGCACCTTAGTACCCTATGACTTGGAAGCTTCGAAAGCAACACTGTCAGTGCTTTTATCTTTCTAGCACTTATCAATGCTGTGTCTCTTACAGGCTGCTGCAAAAGTCTCGTCTAAAGCATAAACACAGCCACACCATCAGGGATAGCTTAAAGAAAGATGTGTCCAAGGTGACCCAGATACTTCACGAGACTCAGAGCAAGAATGAAGAACAGAGACTAAACCTTATTAAACTTGAACAAGTGATCCATGCCCAGGAACAAGATCTGCTGCACATGCGCAGGAGCCACGAGGCTTCTGTCCAGAGCCGCAACGAACGGTGGGTCAGCCCTCAGCAATAAATTAATAACCCCTCTCTTCTTTGTCATTTTTCTACATACATTTTTATAAAAGGTTTGTGAGATAAAAAGTTTAGTCTTGTAATCAGGGCTCTTGAGTTCCACACAAATGTGATACCAAAATCTGTACCCCAGTGCAAAATGCTTACTCTCAGTTGTACAGGCATTCTGTTAAGTTTTATTTTTAATTTTTACATTTGTGTTTGTGTATTTGTTAGAGGTGTGCAGCTCCTGGAGAGAGAGGAAGAGATGTGTGTCCTCTACGCAAAGTTAAATGTGCAGGAGGGTCTGATCTGTGAGGGGACGCTACACATACAGGCTCTGGAAGAGGAGATCTGCTCTCTTAAGATGTTAGTTAACGAGGAACAGAGGCGAATCGACTTGAGTAAGAAACAGATAACCTGCAAGAGACCCCTGGAGGATGAGTGTGTTGTACTGCAGCAGCAGGTATGTAAAATGCTGAATTCTTATGTCAAGGGGATCAGTTCTAAAATAATGAAAAAAAGTCACCCAGATCCTCCTGTTCCTCCTGATTTATTTCTAATATCATCAAGTTCCTCCTGATTTATTTCTAATATTAAGGGGGCAGTGGTGGCTCAAATGGTTAAGGTGCTGAGTTTCTGATCTGAAGACCGGAAACCCTTAACCCCTCCTGCTCCAGGGGCGCTGTATCATAGCTGACCCTGCGCTCTGACCCCCAACTTACTAGGATGGGATATGCAAAAAACACTGCGTTTCATTGGCTCTGTACACGTACCTTGCACAATGACAATATATGTTGAATATATGTCCTACTGTTGCTCATGCTGGGATGGTAAAAAAAAATTTTTTAAATGTGTAATTCAAAAAAAAAGTTCTTTAAAATAATATTATTGCATTTTTTGCATGCTTATATTTAGGAATAAAATAATGTCCTGTCTACAAACTAATATTTTTTGAGCAACTTGTACTTGCAAGATTAACCAGACTTTAAACAGTTCAGCAGTCTGATTGGTATCTGGGTCATCGACTCTGACCAGTAGTAGGGCATCAGGGTGGATCAGAAATATCTGGAGAAAAAAAGCATTACTTTGATCAAGTAAAAAATTAAATAAACTGCATAACTAAAAGAAAGAACCAGAATGTGAGACGGATATAATGAGTTGAGGGTTTATCTCAATCCGTTTTTCCTAATTTTCCATGCATTACTCTGACAGTATCACTATACTACATTCTCTGTGTCACTAGGATGCAGAACTTGGTTTCTTTGCCCAAGTTCGTGGGGATTATTTATTCACTGGACAGTATATTAGCTGTTAACATTTAAACCAGCATTCTATAGGAGTATATTAAGTGTTTTTCTTAGTTAGACAATTACTGGTTACAAAGCAATCAAACAAAATCATCTCAATGTTAAATTAATCCACACTTTAAGTTCCCAGACCCTTCATAGTGTGTGTGTGTGTGTGTGCTGTGTGTTAGCTGTCGGAGTGTAAGGAACACAGCCTCTCACTGGTGATGGCTCTTGACAACCAAGTTAGCGAGAGACGACTACGTAAACTAAGCGGTGAAGATCCATCTCCTCCTGAGCTTATCAAAAAGATAGAAAAGGTAGGACACAGTTAAACGGATATATTTTGATCCAACCCATAATTTCTGTAGTCCTGTATGTGAAACTGACTGTGGTGCACATAGCTGGAGTTGCAGCTGGCAGCCAAGGAAGCTCAGCTGCTGGAGAAAGAACTGATCTACGAGCAGGTGAACCGACTTTCACAGCACATTCGCACAAAGGCAGAGAACGGTAAAGAGGACACACTCAGACTGGCCAAGAAAGTAAGCACACACACACACACACACACACTTTCTTGTTGGTGTTACTGTAAAATTATGCAACATTTTTTTGTTTAAATAAGGAAAAGAAACATTCTTGGAATCTCTGATTCACCACTGGTTGTCATGTTTAAAATGTCTGTCCTTAAAAGAAAAGCCAACATTCTGATGTGAGACCATTGGATTTAGTTACAAAGCTTTTGAGATTTTCCATTACTTCTCAGATGTTATTCACTGTTCACTAAATTTCCACAGTAACACATCCCACAGCCAATGTCATTTCTACAGTAAATTAACATCATACAGGGCAGCACGGTGGCCTAGTGGTTAGTCTTTCTGTGTAAAGTTTGCATGTTAATTGGTGATTCTAAATTCCCCATAAAAAGGGTATGTGTGTGTGTGTATGTGTGGTTGTTTGTCTGTAACCCTGTCCAGAATGTACCCTTGCCTTTCACCCAATAGCATTTGGCATCCAGCAGATCCTCGTGCCCCATGATTAGAAATAAGCGGGTATAAATGATAGATAAATTGATGAATTAACATAATGTAAAAGTTTGTGATTTATTAATTTTTTAAATTATTCTTTATAAGATACATTTAATCAAATTAAGCATTCTCTATTTTCAATTTTCTATTTTCAGTTATTTTCAAAGGCACTAGATATCCAGACCTTATTATTTTATACTTGATTATTATTTTGCTAAACTATTTTCCAACAAATACAATTTTATTTAGACTAAATAAATTTTTTTCATGTTGTTCTACCTGCTACCAGGAAGAACAACTGGTGAGGTTAGGTTATGTGAGTGTCTGTTTGTGTATCCTCTCAGGTCAACGAGATCCAGAGCCGCATTAAGGAGTGCACTAAGAAGCTGATGGCTGTGGTGTCGGAGCTGGCCATGCGTCAGACTCAGGCTCTGTGTCTTCAGCAGGAACTCCGTGAGAAAGAATTTGAGCTCGACTCGTGCCAAAAAAGAGTGGAGATAGGACTCGCACCTTCTGACACCATAGAACAGGAGTGGCTGCATCATATTCGAGTCCAGCAGAAGCGTCAGGTAGATATGTGGCAGACAGCTTGAGGCTTAACATACCTACAACATATACATTAATGTAACTCTCAAGATATATATAATCATGTCATTCTTGTCAATCGTTAGTAATTTCATATTAAATTAAATGCTACCAATATTTCAATATATTCCGAAAATACTATATATCTACAAAAGACAAATTAAAACTGAAGAACAATATGTGCATCCAGAGATTAGGCTGGTATGTGTAGTTGCTCAGCAGCTATTCTGTAAAACTTTCTTGATGGCAAAAATAGATATTTAAAGACTAATATAATTTGGCCATTAGTATAACAATGCTGTTATCCAGAGCGACTTACACTTATCCCATTTTTCATCCAACGGAGGTTTATAGCCTTTTCTTACGGGCCCAGCAGTGGCAGCTTGGTGCTACTAGAAACTAAAACCATGATCTTCCGATCAGCAGTCCCAGTTTCCCAGTAAATGATCAGGAAATACAATGAGCCGTATACGTCTAAATGACATGAGGGATTTCTGACCGACAAGACGATTAAACACAGCAGATTTTCTGTCAAGTTTACACTTTGCTGTAATTTGTTTCCAGATGTTATCCTTTTTCAGGTGCTGGTATCCTTCTCAATATTTTTATTGTCAAGTAATTAATTTAAAAAAAAAACTATTCTAATTGTGTCCTCCTTTTACGTTGTCAGCTTTCTGTGAGCTTTAATTTTATGGCGTTTTCAGCATCACAGACAGCTGTGGTGGAAGTGAACTTTGCATTTTTTGTGTGATTGTTCTGGGTACGCTGGAAACCACAGAAACATTTACAACAATTCTTAGAGTTTTTTAATTTTACTGTTCAGTAATGAGACTAAGATAAAAAAGCAGCAAACAATATACACATAACAGTCACTGGTGAAGCTGTGCCACTGTGGTGCATGATGGGAAACAGTAAGTAAGGAAAAGTGCTGTATTTTATTTAAGCCTACGATACTTTAATTATGCGATTTATGACTCTAACTACAAATTAGTAAAGAGCTACAGCTATTCGTGGCAGGAAGCCAAACTCTTCACTTGTCAATCATGTGCCCTGTGATTGACAGTTAATCGTATGCAGACGTAGCAGCAGGTCAAAAAGGCAAAAAAGTTTTTTTTGTAACATATAGCAGCTTTAAATACTAAACAGGGAAACCTAATCGTGCGTGTATTTCTGCATTAGGTGACGATGGAGGAAGAGGAATGGAGGCAGCTTCCGAATGGAGTCTACACCACAGCGGATTTGCGGCCAAATTTCTATATCCCAGATGATGATTCCCTTCCTCTTCCTAAACCTTATGGAGCCCTGGCACCTTTCAAACCCAGTGAGCCTGGAAGCAACATGCGGCACATCCGTAAGCCCCAGCCCAAGCCCCTCGAGATCTAGAGCCACACATTACACTCATATCTATACACGAGTGTCTAAACATTTTGTTTATATTTTTTAAAAAAAAGTTCAGTTCCCACCTCTTCTAGAGAACTACGTTTTTTTTTTTTTTAAAGAAAAATCCTGCACTTGCAGTCCATTAGGTTCCTCCTGTTTGTGGGATAAGGCTAATTTTTAATTGGATGTTAACTGTAAGAGCTCATGTGGGGAAACCTGAAAAAAACATTCTGGTACTCCAGAGTCAGCTTTAAAGAAACGCAGAGAAATACATGGAAGATTTTATTATCCCTCCCTTTTTTACATAACACAGAAACTGGTGTGGACTTAATTATATAACTGTAAATTTATTTTTATAAATCATTTTTACCAGAGAAACATTGTTCATATGGGGAATACTGATAGTTTTAAAGAGTAAGTGTTTAAGAGCTACGTAGAAAAACATCTAGAGGAAAAACATCCAGAGGAAGGGTGTACTCTTCTCTTCTTTCCGTTTTATTATATTTCTTTCTTTCAGGGAAGTTCAAATATGTCACTGTGCCAGGATACTGATAATCATTGACACAGTGCGATTAAGCTATAAGCGCATTTCCCGCTCCAGCTCATTAATTTCATCCTTATCCCACATTCCTGTTGATTAGGCTTCACGCATATTTATGTTTTCACAAAACAACTATTTTAACTTAGAATTTACACTACAATAAACAGACATATTTACCCAAAAAATGTTGAAACAAATACATTTGACAGACAAAAATCTGCTCATATTTCATATTTTACCTTACATTTATTTAAAATAAACTGTTATATACATTAACGTAAACACTTGATTCATAAATCCCTTTTGATATTTCTCGGATATGTATTTACAAATAAATCAGATAGCTGTTACAATTTTACCTTCCGAACCTTTTAAAATGTGTGTATGTGTGTATCTGTGTGCCAGATGGTGGATCAGATATATATGGTGGCTTTTCCACAGCATGTTTCTGTGTGGTATATCTCAGTCAGTTCCTCCAACCCTTCTTCTCTTTGTGTTCACTTGTCCTCGAAACCCAGCGTGATCAAAGTCTGTTTTAGTGCAATTTCCTCCACAAACCTGGCATCCACATTCTCCGGTTCTTCGAACGGATTTGAAGCTGAATCACAAAAAAAAAAAAAAATACATTAAGCTCCAGTTTTCACCCACAAATCTTTACACTAGTTCAAATCTCTTCACTGTACCTCGCTCTTCCATGTCTGAGAGAACAGCGATGAGGTAGCGGAGGGGCAGTAACTCAAGATAAGATGATGAATTGTGTCTGTCCAACTGCACGGGTACCTGGGAAATATACAGTGACCTCGGCATTGCAGTCTTTTTATCAGTTCAGTATATATAATAAAGCTTAAATAGGGTTAATTTCCTACTTTGGTCTTGGTGTATTTCTCCAGCAGTTTTCTCACATACTGTCTGGTGATGCAGGCCGAGCTGACTGGATGATCCCAAAGTTGACACACTCTCTGAGCCAGATTCTGAAACCAAACCAGACCAAATGACTCTTGTAAATATTCAGATCTGATCTTCTTCAGGACTCTTCAGGATTAATGAACTGTTACTTCTAATTGCGCCTTGTTTACAATCGAGCTTGAGAAAGTTGTGACTGGTTAGATTGCAGATGTCACAGTGTGGTTATATCAGCACACTTGGAATGCTACATATCCAATTCAGTCAACAGTAATTAGGGATGCACAGATACTATTTTTCATGTCCGAGTACCGATATTTTTTCTTGGTACTCGTGATACCGATACTTGTTTGGGATGTGGGATTATTTGTACGTCTCTCAAGTTTTCTCTTGTCATATTTTCCTTCGTCTTGCAAGGGTTTGCTGCAAGTTTGATTTGTGCTAAAGTTACTGCTAGCAGCAAATTCTCCACGCTCATTTCTGTGTTTTAATTTTTTTTAGATTACTCCTAATCAAGTACTCATTTTTTACCTCTTAATATTTCAGCATGAGTTTTCGTCTTTAATTTTACATTACTTCCACACCGCTGAGTCTGTCCTCTTGTCACTGCCTCCAGAGTCTTTGTGAACTAAAGGTTCTGTCACCACTAACGGTTTTTGGTATCGGAGTGTATTTCGAGTACAATTACATGATCTCAGTAACCCTAACAGTAATAACATCTGTTGTAGATTTGTAAATATTTGCTCTACTCAGATTTCCCATTAGCAAAGACTAATTTAACAGTGGATTTTCTAGCATTAAAGCTATATGGACAGGTGAATGTTACCTCTGGTAGTCTTTTCAGGACCCCGAACTTTAACTCTTCATAGCCATTACCGTTATCCAAATCTGCCGAAGAGAAAGAGTGTCACAGAACAGGGGAGTGAAGAACAAACTACTGTAACTCATTTTGTTTTCTTCTTAGTTTATGATCCACAGTAAAAAAAAAAAAAAGGACAAATATTTATTTACATGGCATACGTGTGTATGTATTATGTGTGGGTGCGTACTAGTACCCGTTACCTGTCATAAGGCGTGACACAAACGGCTCAGTAAGGTGTAGAAAGCCGTGGTCCACATACTGCAGGAATGTTCGGTGCGGAACGCAGCGAACACCCAGAACACTCAACAGTGTGAAGTAACCTGGACATTTTCACACCGTATCACACACCAGCATGTACCTACAAACATTTTATAAGAAGTGCATCGGGACTGAAATATGGGTTATTCTCTTACCGGGTGGTAGAGGAAGACAGAGTCCTTCAGTTGCTTCCAGAATCCGGCACATACTATGAAAAACTGTCCACTCTTCCAAACTGCCTCGCTGTTTACTACAGCACACAAAACACAAAGATGACAATGACAGAAATAAATAAGGGGGTTTGGACTATCAATCAGATGAGGATAGGTTTGCTTTTTAATGTGCTTCTTCTAATGGACTTTAAACCAAAAACGTTCTCAAGTTTCTTCAATTTTGACTGTAAAGTTATTGCAAATTCACAACTTTCAGCTAGTCGTCTCTAAATAATAGCTGCTGTCTGACTAACAGCTGCTTCCCCTAGGACATGTGCCGCTCTGTGATCAGGGAAAGGCTGCTGATGTTACATCCTTCCAGCCAGACAGCAAAGCCAGTTCTACTCTCTGAGGCTCCGGATTAACTCCCAGTTAGATGACACTATGGTGGCAGTTTGCAGACTCGACTCTAAGAAAATGCTTAGAGTAACAGCTTCGTTTAATACACTTAATACTTACAGGCACAGCACAACACCACCCAGGTTCAGCTTCATCCACAGAGTCTCTAATATGTGTCTGATCAGCTCCAGCTACACACAAACACACACACACACACACATACACACATTATACATTAAGCACTAGCAAGAATGCTAACTTCTTCCTTTCCTCACACTCGCTATTCTTATTTTAGAAAAAGGTTAAGCTTTTTTAACACATGACAATGTGGGATATCGAAGTTTTTACGGTTTTTGGAAAAACATGAAATTGTAATTAATATATATAGGATTCTGCATTATTTCTAAATGTCTATTTTGATGTTAGCAAAAGTGTGATTCCTGTCCTACAGACTCCAACTCCAATCATGAAAAAAAGTTGGAAAGCTGGATAAAATGTAATAAAATATAATGACTTGACGATCTCATGAACTCACTATTTTGTTCACTAATTAAAAACATTTTGCACATCAGGAAAGGAAAACTACAGCAGCGTTTGAGCAGCTAGAATCCCGTATCGGACGTGACTGAAAAAAGATTCTTCTTCCCAAATTCCAGCTAGCGTTTTCCTGAGCTCCCAGATGTATAGAAAGCTATACTGTGTATACTACAGGCAGGTAAACGCAGCCCTGAATCCACTTTCCTTAAACTGTGCTGAAGCCATTCAATTCAATATGATCTAATACTCCTTTCATTTTATTACATTTACTCAGTGCTTTCAGATGTTTGAACACCACGCGCTTGAATATTGGCATGGATTAGACAACGCCTCTGCTGGATCCACCAACACCTATAATTCGTATTTCAATTAAAATGTTTTTATGGGTGGCAATTTTTAACCAAGAGCCACAAAATGCGACACAATCATAGAGTTTGGAAATGGAATTATAGCTGTTGCATTACAGCGCTTAAGACTGAGCAGTTTTGGAAATAACGCTGTTAAATATACACAGCTTTTTTTTTCGGTAACGAGGAATCAATTGAATTGCTGTTCCCCCTGTTACAACGCCGTTACCGCTACTGGCAACAAAATGCGGTGTTACTTTAATTGAGTTCACTGAAGCGGTTTTAATCTGAATGGACTCTCTCAGCTATATAACCAAAGTTTATTTGTCTGGTGTTTGTAGGGTAATATGGGACAAATAACTGATGATGACTGGTGTACGTGTGTGTGTGTGTGTGTGTGTGTGTGTGTGTTTTGGGGTGGTAGACAACCACAGACCTGATAATGATTAGCTTAGGTTGAGTAAATTTCCATTGTTTTTCAATCAGAGGCAGGGAGACATGCAAGTGTTCAAACACAGGTATGCACAAGACTTCATACAAAATTACATACTACTTTTTATGTGTACTACATTTAGGTAAGTATGTACATCCCAAACGTTCAAAAACTATATATATATATATATAATCTATATATATGTATATATATATAGATATATATATATTATAGTATAATTATGGGTTGTATGAATGAATTTGGGATGTAATACAGGTTTCCAATGAGTTTAAAGGAAACTTTTACAAACTGAAAGTAAAAGCATTATTTAAAAGACAAGGATGTTTATGTAACGTGTAACTTATGACCAGGAAAAAAGAGTCACTTCACATCGGTGGCAAGTAATTTGACTCTAATGAAACACCTCACATCGTCACGCCGGATTCGATTCCGGCTCGGGTTCTTTCCGGTCTCACCTCTTTGTCCAAACAAAACCAACAAATAACTTTAAAATACTTTCCTACACAAACAACTACAAGCTATGCCTTCCTCCTAGAAACATTATAGTACCTAACTGGGTAAACAGGACTATGTAACAATCTAGCAACCACCTAGTAACACCCTAGCAACCATGTGGGTTAATAATTTAGCAATCATGCTTTAGCAATCATATGAACATGCTAGCAAAATGTTTAAGATGTTAAAGATCAACATTAGCGTTGGCCCATGAATATGCTACTTTAAACCTTCAATTCGGCTTCAATACAAAACTACCAAATATCTATTTAAACTAGTAGGAACATTGTCTCATTAGGTAAATTTGAAAAAAACAAACAAACAAAAAGTACTATTCTAGTTTTAAGCAACCCTAAAATATTCTGTATCACATGGAACATGCTGGACTTCTCATTTCCTCATGCGTTGATAACAGGAAGTCTCCTCAGCAAAAACACATCCTATTCACTGTGTTTTAGCAGAGATATCTGCATAATACTTGGAAAATTGTCACAGTGACAGTTTCTTGTTTTAAATGTGATTATGTGTCTATAGTTCCCTAAAAGTATTCAATGATTATTCGAGAAACTACAGTATAATAACAGGAAAAAAAATCCAGTGAAAAAATGTCTCTTAGCTACGCTTTCTCCAATAACGTATTTGTATGATAAATATTGTCGTCGTCTGAGGATTGTACCTCTGACAATCAGCGTGCTGACACTGCAAACATCTTTAAACATGCTAAATGAAAATCTCCTAAATACGTCACTATATAAATGAGTTTTAAAGTTTTAAAATGTAATCTAATGACAGGATAACCTAAGACTCCAGTTCAGATAAGCACCGAAGAAATGAGGACATTTAGTTCATTATCACACCCAGATTTTTTGGTGTCAGACTTGCCAGATGCGTTGCCCTGCCAGGCCACCGGAGGGCAACAGAGAGACTTTCTTTGTTTATATTCTAGTCCATGTGCTCAATATTTGTTTATGTTGTGTCTCCCTGACTTGTCATTGGATGATTGTTCCCTCATTGTGTTCAGGTGTGTCTTGTTTAGTTAATATTTCCCTGTACCACTGTCTGTTACAGGAAATTATATTTGTGCTGTGGTTTAGTCTAGTCTAGTCAAGTTAAGTCTTTGGTTATAAGTGGTTTTGTTTTACTTTAATTAAATAAACTGCACTTATGTTCAAAACTTCTCACCTCAGCCAGTGGATCGTTATAATAAAATGTAAAAATTACTGGAAGCATAAAATTCCAAAAAAATAATAATAATAATTGTCCTTCTCGGCTTAACTTAAATATCCTACTAACGACTGCTACTCCACGGATGGGTAAAACGTAATCCTCTACTAAACAATGTTTGGATACCAAAAATTACTAATCATGCCAAGCGAGTTTTTCCATGAGATAATATGGAGTTCTGTGATGTGCAATGCTTTAATACCGTCATACTGCCCGGACCTCTTCACACAAATCTCCTGTTTATTTATTCATTTTACCGTTTCATTTTCTACCAGCTTTCCTTTTATTCTGCTTTGCTTTATATACTTGGATGCATTTAACTATGGAAAGTGGTGGCACAGTGGTTAAGGTGTTGGACTGTTAATTGGAAGGTTTGGGTTCGATTCCCAGCACCACAAAGTTGCCACTGTTGGGCCCCTGAGTAAGGCCCTTAACCCCCAATTGCTTAGATGTATAAAGGAGAAATGTAAGGCACTCTGGATAAGAGTGTCTATAATAATGTACTAGACTTGCACCCTTAAAACCATATATTTGTTGCTAAACTGCTATAAATCTATTGTACTGAACACAATGCTAATGTTATAAATGTAAAATAGAAGCTAGAAACAACAGGGTAACATTAAATTCCCTATCAATTAAAATAATAATAATAATAATAATATAATAATAATAATGTCTTTATTTGCCACTTATACTTTACAGCACAGTGAAATTTTTTTATCGCATATCCAATCTTAGTAAGTTGGGGGTCAGAGCACAGGGTCAGCTATGATACGGCGCCCCTGGAGCAGGAAGGGTCTTGCTCAAGGACTTAACAGTGACAATAAGTTGGGTTAATTAAAGGTTTTAGAATAAGCACTTTATTATTATTATTATTATTAAGCTATTTTTTTGTTTTTGTCATGAAAGCGGAAATGTAAAGGTGCATCACTGTTTTTTGCTAAGTTTTAAATGCAGTTTTAAAACAGAAATTAAAAACAGAAATTAACTGTTTTTTTTGAAATAAATGAAATAAATTCATGCTATAATAATTCATCTTAATCTGAGATTTATCTTGTGCTGCTTTGCTGCTGTATTAAGCAAACTGTTTTAAATTGCTTTATATATAAATTTTTTTCATTTAATCTTTATGCAATAAATACTTAGTAAAAAAAAAAATCGAACTTCAACATCTCCTGGAAGACATGTAAGCACACACCAGCTTGGCCATGTAGTTCACCACCAGTGTTTCAATCTTTTTCTTCCCCAGCTGAGGCAGGTTCTTGTTCAGGTGCTCCCGGAGTTTATCCACTATCTAACCAAGAGAAACCCAAACATTAATATTAATATTCAACAAAGTGAATATCTCATATTATCTGTATGTTCTAGCAAAAGTCTAATGCAGACAACAGAATGACAATGTGTGTAATGTGTGATTTTACTGGGTGAATAGTGGCCTCTTGAAAATATTCTTCATTTTATTTATCTGTTTCTGACTAAATTGTTTGTGACCTGCACTCATTCTTGGGATTTTTTCCATTATCAGCTGCAATTAAACAGAAGGTCAGACAGAGTTCAGGAAAACCTGTAGTGGAATAAAACAGGAACTTACCAGACCTAGCAGCATCCTCTGGGGCTGGTCCACTTCCTGAAAGAGGGGAACCGTTCTCTTATCTGTAGATCACAGAGGGAAAGAGTTAAAGCTCATTGGTCATGTACATCAACATGTTCTTTCTAAACTGAGTCCACTCATTTGCCTAACAGGAGTAAGAAAGGGGGATTTTAAAACTTTCCTGACTTCATCACTCCTCAACTCCAAGTGCACTTTTCCTCTGAGCTTATTTTCCTACATACCTGATTCATTACACAGAAAAACCTCTCCTAGAGGAACACAATTATTTGGCCCTAAAATAGTAGGAATATTTACTTTAAAAACATTGTGCGGGTGTGTATGTGTGTGTGTGTGTGTGTCAATATTCCTACATGTTCAAAACAAAATCCTAACACTGCAGCTGTTGTACAGCGGTTTTTCTTACCCAAATGCCAAGTATTCATCACAGACAGGACTCTGGAAACCACAGAAAGAACAGACACAAGAGTGAAACTACAATAACTGATGGCACACACACACACACACTCTCTCACACACACACACACACACACCTCTTTCTCTCTCTATCACACACACACATCTCTCTCTCTCTCTTTCTCTCTCTCTCTCTCTCACACACCTCTGTCCTCTTTCCCACAAACATATGCATACACACAAACACACCTCTCTCTCTCTTTTTTCTCTCTCTCACACACACATCGCATACACACACCTCTTTGTCCATCTTTCTCACACACATATGCATACACACAAACAAACATCTCTTTCTCTCCTTTACACACACACACACACACACACACCTCTTTCTCTCTCACACACACATCCCCTTCTCTCTCTCTCTCTCTCTTTCTCAAACAAATACACACACACTGACCACACCACTTACTTTTTGGTGTTTTCCTCAAGTTGTTTCAGGAGGTTAGAGGATTTCTTACTTTCTGATTTCTGTAATTATATAATGGGTCAGGAATATTCACAGAACAAATGTTTACTAATTTGGAAGTAAATATATTGGTAAAATAGAATTCAGCAAAGAGATTCCTATAACCTGCAGAGACATTTAACCTGAAAATCCTGAGAAATGTCCTTCAACACTTTTCTGTTGCAGATTTAGGAAAACAAACAAAACAAACAAAAATATCTATTTTTTGGTTCTCACCATCGTTGCTTGTAGTGTGGTCCAGTCCCCCCTGGTCTGGGAGAACCGGTATCGGGGGTTGGGCACAGTCTCTAAGTATTTGGTCCTGTCAATAATAGACTGTAGTTCAGTCCAGTAGCCCTGCAGACTCCTGGCCTTTGACACACAACAGCAAAACAATGATCTGACCCACAACAAGTCAATCAACAACTCAACAACTCAACAAACATATAGCAGGGAAAATCAGTATGTACGCATAAATCACTAAATATATCAATAAATCACTTTACAGAGTGTTAATAAACCACTCAAAAAACTCTACACAATTAATAAACCCCTACATGGCAACCCCACAATGCTGCTAATACATTTCTATTTATTGTACATATTTTTAACAAAAAAGTCATGTAACAAAAAAACATTTTTTTACATAAATCCCAATGGTCACATTGGCAAAAATCATTCATTAAGAACAATTGTTAAAATTGTCATTTAACAAACTTTTCACAATTGTTTAGCTGCAGGGACTACAAATAAAATGGCAGAATGCTGGAAAAGTAAATAAAACACCATTTTTATGCTCAATTTCAAACACTATCTTAATATTGTATATATTGTGTATTTGTCCACTTTCTTGACTGCTTGAAAAAAAAAGTTTTTGCTTATAGAGACAAAACAGATAAGCATGAATGAGAATATCTGCACTTCTTTGTACACCTTTGCTTGATTTTATCAGTTCAGGCAGGCCTCATAGGCAAACTTGCTTTCAGCTGATTGGGAGAAAAGCAACTCAACCCCTAACAGCTGATTGGGCCTAAGCAATCTCAAACAGGGCACCTTACTTAAACACAGCTCACCTGTTTGCTCTTCCCGCCTGTTTGTTTCCTCAGCATGCGCTTTACAACTTTTACTTTAACTTTTCTACTTAAATAAAGTCATTCTGTTGTTATGCTCTGTTCTGGGGAAATTTGTGCTGCTGTCCTATTCCTAAAATGAAAGGGTCGCCCCCAAAGATGCTGCTATTTCCTTGTGTAGACTTTTTATGGAAAGACAGGGACTTTAGAACAGCCATACTGAATATGACAGTAAATGTCGACCTTAAGGTTGCCTATTTAATACCTTTTTATTTTACTTAACTAATCTTTCTGTCAGGTAAACCACAGTCTCCTGACAAGAGAGAGATGTTGGTGGTAGCTTTTGGTTAAGATGTTGGACTGCTGATCAGAAGGTCATTAGTTCAGGTCCCAGAACAACCAAGCTGCCACCCCTAACCATTGAAAAAGAGCATCTGGCAACTGGTGTAAATGTAATGAAAAGTAACTGAACTGCGCTTTACCTTTCCTTTGATTATTGGCTGAGCGAGCAGATCAGGTGTGCACTTAACACCAGGGATAGCTGTCAACGCCACAGGAAGTTCCTGCAGCACAAAACAGCTCATTCTTTAGTATTTGGAGTATTAGTGCAAAACAGTCAGCATTATTCAGTTCTGCTTTCATTTTTAACAATAATTTCACTTCCTCATTTCTGGTTGGTATTTTCGTTCTGTTTCAGGACTAAAAATGGACCTATAGGCATGCACTGTAGATGTTTTGTATAGTAAGTCTATTATGTTCAGTGTTATTTATTAATGCTGAGGTTTTCTGTAGTTTAAAACTCGTTAATCATTACATAACATTATCATTCCTGCTTATGCTGCTGATACAGAGAATGAAGAATTGGTGTGATATATGAATAATTTGGTTCGGAAGTTTGGTTCAATATTAACTGACCTTTTTCTCGAACACAGATGAATACGAAATCACTTTATTCAGACTGAGAGACTGCTGACAGCACTTCCTGAACACAGAACCTAACGCGAAATAGTGTGTGATTAGCATCTCATAGAGTGACTGACTGTAATCTAATATACAACACAAACACACACATAAAGCATGCGTTCCTACTTACCCAGTATGAACTCCTGAATTTGATCAAAAGCATTAAAGCTCATCATGTTCTCAGTAATCCAGTAGATGATCTGGACGGAGAATGCAATGCAAATTTAAAGGTACAAATGCTTAAGGCAACCAACTTTTAGCTGCACACCGATAACTGCTACAAACAAAATGTTTAACCCTAGGTCTTAAAAAACTGCCACCTGTCTTCCAGAAGAAAGACTCCTGTTTCTTAGGGTTCTCCTAATGATATGTTTGGATAATGAGTCAGGCTGAACCTGTTAATTAGAAATTTTGGTCATAAAGTGACAAAACCTTGCTATATGTAACTGGTAGCTCAATAGTTGTGATGTTGGACTACTGACTATAATGTTGTGAGTTTGAATCCCAGGAGCATCAAGCTACAACTACTTTAATAAAGGCATTAAACCTTTAAACCTGTACCTGCTCAAATGCAGAATTGAGACAAATGTAAGTTCGGATACTAAATGCTGTAAATGCCACAGCCATATATCCCAAAGAGTGGCCAATCATATTTTACCCTTTAATACAAATATATATCCTTAAAGCATGACTAGCCAATCAGATTTTACGCTTTAATACAAATATATACTGCAAAAATTGGCCAGCCAATCAGGTATCAACATTTATTATCCTAAAGCTTGTAGCAAAAGTCTAATAAAGTCGATCTGGATATCCAATAATATGTACGGCAAAAATTGTAATGCATATTTTCAATAAAGAACTGCAATACCAGTAATATGTGCATTCACCAGTTTAACTGACAGAAAAGAAAATTCCCATCAAGGCAGTTTAATGTTGCAATTTACATTTAGCACATTTATACAATCAGGGGATTAGGGCTTTGTTTAGGGGCCCAACACCGGTAAATTGCTAATGCTGGGAATCAAACCTACAAGCTTCAGGTTGGCAGTCCAACACCGTAACCACTGCGCTTTCACTTTCCCTATGTTTAAGAATCTTGGCCAAAGATAAGATTCATGTTACAATCCCAGCATGAGCTGTCATGCAATTCAGTTTTTATTCGTACAGCCCTTATATTTATGTTATAACCCTTTACAAAAGTATGTAAATTAAGAATAAAGTAGACCCAAAAAAACCCATCCTCATCTGGGTGAAACCAAAAAGAGATTAAATAATTTTTCTTCTATAAAGGATTAGGTGGTTGTTTGGATTTAGTGATTTTAGACAAGATGTACAAGATAACAGTAAATATTTTTTTAGCTGTTTACTACAAATATTACGGTACTTCACTGGCAACTCATGCTGCCATCAAAAAACTGTAAATGTAGAGCAACGTTGTGAAAATCTGCTATAAAAGCCCTCAGTTACTGTGACTGTTTGTGACCATATTTCACACACTCCAGCTCTCAAACTAAGAAGAGTTCATTTTCGTTACTTAGACGTTCTCTTTGTCTTACCTTTTTCTCTAGGTCCTGGTCAGGTTCCAGGTGGATCACTAAACAGTGCAATGCGGCAAGACGCTGAGCTTCAGGTCGATTAGTGCTGAGCAGCTGAAGCAAAAAATCCTGATTGAGGTTGACGGTATATATTCTGCCCACCGACCCATCCAGCATCTTGTGACCCGAGATCCTTTTTAAAACACTGTTGACTTCCAGTGTCTCCACATGGGCATCAGTACCTGTGAGCCAGAAAGCACAATGCAGGTGTGACCCACCATACATACTGTAAAAACACACACTGAGCAGATATATGTACTATACGAATAACCTTAGAGTTTTAAAAACATCCGCTAAAGGGATCGAAAATAGTATGAGGTGAACAATGGGACCCATTTGGCCCCCACTCCGTAAACTACCACTAGGAAACCTGTTAAAACTTTAGTTGAAAGGAGACCCTAGTCTATTTTTACGCAATTAAAAAGTGTGTGTAGAATTGTAACTTGTCTCTTTAGACTTTTATTTATAATCTGCTTATAGTAGCTAATTTCAGCTAATGTATTCATTCCCTAGAGGATTCTTCCTTACCACGGGGCAGATAAATCTACATGCAGATATCTCTGTAGTGACTTTGTGGTAATGTCTATTGCTAAAAGCGTGACAGAAAGTAAAACTATGACTTGGTTCATACTGAGCTCTTATTTTTCGATTGTCATATAATCAGTCACTTTCTTGTTCACCCCTATAAAGTGCACCTCTCCAAAGTCAGTAGTGTGAGCAGTATTCGGCGCTACCCACCGGACAGAAAGAGGCTGTGACAGAGCAGGTCCTGCTGGATGCAGTTGATCAGATGGAGAAAGTGGCCAGCTAGATAAACTACTACATAATGACCTGCGGGATATTAAAAGAATTTGGGTTTAAATTAATTTCACTTCACCTCAACCGCCCACAGAATAAGTAAGAGCCACAGTTCTGTTAATCCAGGGGTGTCCAGGGCTGGTGTCCTGCAGAGTTAAACTCCAACCCTAATCAAACACACCTCAACCAACTAATTAAGAACTTGCTAGGTACACCTAAAACTTACAGGTAGGTGTGTTGAGGAAAGTTGTAGCTGAACTCTGCAGGACACCAGCCATGACCGAGTTTGGACACCTTGTGTTAATTGAGACTCAATGTTTAGGTTTCCCGCACTGACCCAAAGAGATGAAGAGTGGCTGGAGGCTGCACACATTGCCTAGCAGTTCAGTTTGCTCAAGTGCTACAGTAAAAGTCTTAGTAAAGCCTGTGTACACAAAAACCATACAGAAATATAAGTAAACACAGTCATAAACGTAAGTTTATTTAGAATTAAAAATGCAGTTCTGGTACCTGTGTGCACAAATGCAATGGTGTATGTATAATCCTCAACACCATGCCATGGATGACTGTAGCACACACACATGATACCTGTGGGGGGAAAAACAATAACAATCATTTTTTTTTCTATAGTTAACATGTTAACATTTTGACTATTAGGGTTTTAAACCATGAAGCCAAAGGAAAAGTGGTAGCACAGTGGTAAAGGTGGTAGACAGCTAAGACCCTTATATATATAAAAGATGAATGTAAGTCGCTCTGGTTAAAATCGTCTAAGAAATGATGTAAATGTAAGCCACTTCTCCGTTAAATGACTACATAACATATCCAGTACCACTGTCGTATTTGATCATTATTTTTACTTTGATTGAGTGATTAAACTTTATTTTAATCCTGACTCAAGTGAGTGAATAATATAATACATAATAAAGTGTAACTGTACAGCATGACATACTGAAGACTGATAGTAATCTAAAGTTAAGGAAATGACTTGCCCATTTTCTCTGTAAACACCGTCAGTTTCACCCCATCGTTTTCCCGTTCCTGGTGGCAATCATGTCCAAAATTATTAAACCTATGCAAAGCATAACATCTGAAAGGGCCCATCATTGCACCTCACTTGTTGTGTTTAACAATATTTGTGCTACTTACCTCACGGAGGTGAAAAGATTACTAGGTAACTCCAGGGGAAGTTCAAACTGTTATACATAACAAACAACAGACTTTTTGTTTCAAGTCTTTCCTGTAACACAATGCACTAATAAAGTATTGACAACAAGGCATATGTTTACCAGAGTCTCGAAATTGTGATCAGGGAAAAACTGTACACACTTGAGCACATATTTCTCCTGAAACAAATAAAGCAGTCACAAAATCAGGACATCAGAATTGTACAGAATTTTCAGACAATAAATAACTGGTATTGTAGCACAGTAATTAATAAGACATTAACAATCATTAATACATGCTAGAGGATTTAAAAAACACAATGTTCTTATTATATATTACCAATCAATTAATGATTGCATAGTGTGAAGTGTTATGCAAACTAAAAACTTAAAAATGTAAGATTCTTCTACGCTTTTATTTGATATGATATTATGCATATATACAACACTTTATCTACATTTATACACAAATACTGCTACTAGAAACTCTTACTACAGCAGCAAGAAGTCTAATTTGGAAAGCCAGTTTCTCCACTTACTGATAAATCTTGTTACTATAGAAACCAGCAACTAGCAGTGATAATCTTTTATACCAAACATCTAGTGATGATTTATGACTAACAGCGTGGTTTATATACAGCTGGATAAAGTTTTTGGCCTTCTAAGCTTAAAAAAATCTATCTTTGTTTTATTAACCTATTTTTTTTTTGAAGAAGTGCAGCTTTATTTCTTAAGACAACTAAAAGAAAAAAAAATATATGAGAATTTCTGACCCTGCTGGAGAGGAAGAAGAGTCTTTGGTTGTCCAAGTCCCACTGAGCCCAGCAGAACTCATCTGTCACTCTGTCTTTCACCAGATGCTCTGAGTTCTGCATCACCTGTTACATCAAATATCAGGAACATTCTTAGCTATGACTTTTAAAGAAAATTTTATATTCTCTTTTAGCAAAAATAACATCGATTTTTCAACTGCATGCGTGCTATATTTCTACTCCTTCTTTTGGTTGTTGCTTTCAGGGGTCACCACAGTGAATCATCGGCTTTCAGCTAGCTCTATCCTCTGCATCCTCTTCACTTTCACCCACTAACTTCATGTCCTTATTTATCACATCCATATACCTCTTTTTTTTGCCTTCTGCCTGCAGCTCCATGTCCAACATCCTCCTACCAATATTTCCACTATCCCACCTCTTAGTGTTCCACTTCCCTCGCTTTCATTTACATACATGTATTCTGTCTTACTACAACTGACTTTCATTCCTCTTCTCTTCAAAGGAAACCTTCAAATCTCTAGGTTTTCCTCCAACTGCTACCTGTTCTACGCATCTACGCTAACATATGTCTGTTCTTTGTTATTCCGAGCTCACCGTCGCCCACCATCACTTGAAGACAATAAGGCAGTTTCTTCCAAACGTCCATCCAGACGAGACCACCGAAAACTTTACTGCAGCATGGGTAACCTATTGGTTTATCTGGTCAGAGGAGAACTGACCCCCCGACTAAGTCTGGTTCTCCCAAGGTTTTTTTTTTCTCCATTTTGTCACCGATGGAGTTTTGGTTCCTTGCCGCCGTTGCATCTGGCTTGCTTAGTTGGGGACTCTAAATTTATGGATATCCATCAAATGGACTGTTCTAATAAATGTTTAATATTGTTGTTTCTGAGGTATTTCTGTAAAGCTGCTTTGAAACAATCCTGATTGTTCTAAAAGTGCTATATAAATAAAGGTGACTTGACTTGACTTGTTCTCACTACAGATATCAAAGCTAGTCTTAAGGAGTTTTTAAACACACCTAACACTGCATGAACCTACAGAATACAGCTACAGAAGGGAATGTATACTCCCAGACTCCAGTTCTCCAAGTCCCTGATCTCCATAAAGACATGGTGTGTACTGGTTGCAGTGGAAGAACTGGAGTGTCCTGTACAGAACACTGCCTTTAACTCAACCCCACTGAACACTGACTAAACCTTAGAACTTCCACCCATCATTAGTGTCTGACCTTATTAATACTAGTGTAACTGAATGAACACTAATCCACATAGACACACAACACAATTTAGTGGGAAAACCACACAAAATTGTAGAAGTTATTAAAAAGAACTTTTCTGAAAAGTTCTTTTGCGTGAAGTTAACTTTAAAAAAGTCTAGAAATGTTTAATAGGTTTTTTTTTTTTATTTGATACAAACACTTACAATTTTACATCCTTCCTGTCTCCCCAGCAGTATGTGGTAATGATCGATATCTAGGCAAAACATAAGAATTAATACACTATTAACTTAAATGGTAAATAATAACTGTTATTAAACTGATAAGATTAAGAACACAGGGGAATTTGTTACAAATACACCACTCCGATACATACAGCCGTCTTCTGCTGCCACCAGCAAATGACTTTCCATCACACGGGTCTGTGACAAGTCAGGATACAGAAACTAAAGAAAATGTAAAAAACTGTGATCATATTGATTATCAACATCTTCCTAAACTGTGGCAGCAGTGGAAAGAATTTAAAAGGCAAAACTGAATAAATTGGTTTACCTTTTTATATCTGCTAAACCAAACAACTACCACTACATATAAAGTTCACACAGATGTACAGACAAACAAACAAAACAAAAAATGTGACATGAGCAATAAAGATATTCTGAGTAAATGTGATACTATATTACAATCTGTTCATGCTGCAGGGAATGGTTTGTCTTAAAAACATTTCAATTTTACAAAAGACCTGAGATTCACTGAACAGTGTCATGTCACCAGATCTCAATCCAAGTAAACATCAAGCAGAGATCTTGGAGTGACGTGTAAGCAGAGGTGGACAAAGCGCTGTGTTTTGTAGCTAATTAATAGGAATTTTGCAGTTTAACAAAAATTTGCCAGAAAAATTGTGCTTAAGCAACAAACGGTCTGGGAAATGTTTTTCCCCGGCACTGCTTTTCCCTTAAGCAAGACCTCTAGCAAGGCTGGCACACTCCCTTTTATAACAGTCCTAATTTTACACTAATGAACTGGACGAGATACTGAACTGAGACTCTTCCGTGATGTATAACAGGGGGTCTATTCATAACCTTAAAGAGTGAGTTAGGGTTCAGGTTATCAGCTGTGGCTTCTACATTTTCTAAATTTTGGACAACCCTGAAGTGAAGTATATAGTCATTGGTTAGATGGGTGCACCCGTGTGCTCTGTACTAGTGCTCTAAAAAAACAATCTTCTTTTTCTTTCGGCTGTTCCCTTTTCAGGGGTTTCGCCACAGCGAATCACCTAACCCTCCATCTAACCCTATTCTCTACATCCTCTTTACTCACACCCACTAACTTCGTGTCTTCATTTATCTCATCCAAATACGTACCTCCTCTTCGGTCCTTCCTCTTTGCCTTCTGCCTGGTAGCTACGTTTCTAACATCCTCTTACCAATATATTCACTATCCCTCCTCTGTACATGTCCAAACCACCTCAATCTGGCTTCTGTGACTTTCTTCCAAAACATCTAACATAAGCCGTCCCCCTGATGAACTCGTTCCGAATCCTGTCCAACCTCCCAAAGAAAACAGTAATAAACCATTTTACCAGATTCTCGCCGCTATATTGTAATTATGAAAAATGACTGCAGCCTACCTGGACTTTGACTCTGCAGTCCACAGCTTTTATAACCTTAGTGTTGTTAACTGGTTGAATTTCTATAAGGAGAGTCAGGTATTTTGAAACTAAAGGAAAATGAGAGAAAATTAAATATATTAATTATTTACAATTTGTAGTGTAGTTACAGCAGATACTGTCAAAAAAAAAAACTATATTATGCACAGTTAAAAGAAAGTTGTGTATTTGTCCGCTGCTTTATGTTGAAAAGTTTCCTTATAGTATGAACCAATGGAGATCAAACATCACGGCAATCACAACCTTTCTTTTCTACCAGCACATTAATATACTGTGTATGTTAGATGTTATAGCCTCCGCTTTGCCTCATCACTATAGCTATGCTGTGATTTTACATTAACACCAAGTGCTTATTTGGTGCATGCTTATATTAATTTGCTGGCTCAACATCCATTTAAATAGATTACATTCAAAAATGTCTTCCTAATTGGTATGTGTAACTGAGAAATATCAGCCAATAGGAGGCATTTTAAGCACACTGTGGTGGAAAACTATATTAGAATATATTAATATTATCTTTTAACTTCCATTTGTTTGCTGCTTGTGTTAAATGATGCTTCAACAGTTTAAAATGTGTTTCTTATTAAAATATTGCAAATATACTTCAGCTTTGTAGGCGTTGTAATTTGTTTCCTTGAATCGAGAGTGGTTTGTACTGCAGTATATTTTATAAATGTCTTTGTGAAGCCAAAACCACCGCCTCAAACTACATTCTTTTCTGTTCTCGCACTCCCGCCCCAGTGTATGTGGAACCTTTAGAAAGCCAAAGACAAAACAGTGTGAATTATTTTAGTATTTTACAGCATGTAAACTCGCCTCTTTTTATGTAAGTGATAGGATAACCAGCATTTTCTACAACATGGGTTTTACCTTTTTGTCTGTTTTGTATCCTGTTTTCTAGAACTGGATATTTCTTTATACAAAGCTAAAGACCGAAGCGATCCAAGAAAACAACACGATGGATCATTTAATAGTGTGTGACAGCATGCTGTCTGCATTCTGCAGAGACAGAACTACACACACAGATCTACACACTTATTTACATACACATAGAGTAAGTGGGGAAGTGGTGGCTCAGTGGTTAAGATGTTGGACTGCTAACCCAAAGATTGTGGAGTTTATTCCCAGCACTACCAAGTTGCCATTGCTGGGCCCCTGAGCAACCCACAATTGCTTAGCTTTACAAATAAAATAAGTATATATCACTCTGGATAAGGGCGTCTGGCAAATACTATAATTGTAAGTGGCATAGTTACATTTAAAACATTGTTAATCATTAACATATTCATATAAGGAAGTTTTGTCATATAATGTGGTTTAATCATTAGATCTGTCATGTGCATGGGTTTTTTTTTATTCATAGCTACAGCTGCAAGTGTTCATTATTTTATGTTCATATGTAGTGTGTAT
Organism: Bagarius yarrelli; assembly: GCA_005784505.1. Taxonomy (NCBI): domain Eukaryota; kingdom Metazoa; phylum Chordata; class Actinopteri; order Siluriformes; family Sisoridae; genus Bagarius; species Bagarius yarrelli. The sequence goes on along the minus strand of VCAZ01000001.1, from coordinate 15,406,821 downwards.
ATATAGTTGTGTGTGTGTGTGTGTGTATGTGTGTGTTGGAGATGATTTTAAATACCTGGTTTAAAATGATACTCTCCTTCCTGCATTGACCGTTTCAGACTGACAGCTAATAAAGACACAAACATTTATTGTAATTACCATGCATGAATATAAGTTTAAGATACTGAGAGTACATAACCGTATATAGCAGATGCAGTACATAGCGAAATAAAACAATGTTTCTCAAGGAACAGGTGCTACATAACTAACATAGAACTACAGGTGATGGACAAACCAATGAAAATATGATCGTTTAATGAGTATGAACTCTTCTTTTGTCAATAAGTGTTTATAATGACTAAGGTTTATGATGGGACATTGGACCACTTCTCTAAGTAGAAACCACACCTTTACCTTCACCTGTCATGACAGACTATTCCAGAAGTGCTGTATCACCTGTCTAAAGTGTATGCACCTGTCTTCCTGCTGACACAGTGGGTCATTCTCGTGTGAGGTTAACTGTTGAAAAGCCCATTTGCAGATGTTCCATGTAAAAGAATCTCCTGCTGTTCTGGTCATTTTTAAAACATTACAGTCAATATGCTGTTGGAAGGCTGTCACACACACACACACACACACACACAGGTAGAATAAGGACAGGAAAGGCTGTCATCATGTCTGCCTCACAATGTGCCTGTTGTGGGTTTTTTTATCTGTGGGGTAAAAACTGATTTTGGGTAGTTGGAGCTCACCACAGTTAATAATATGGTCTACTCAAGAATAAATCCTATGACAATACAGAGAAGAAGTACTTTTGCATCACTGTAAAAGCCTAAAGGAAATGATTAAGATAAGATTGAAACGATAACTGTTCTTATGTATCCCTTGTTCACACCATGTGGTTCCTCTTTCTGATTGTGCCTCAATCTTCTTAGAATAGCTTTTCAATAGGTTTCAAATCTGGCCAGGCCGACAGCAGACTTAAATACTAGGTGGTTTGATATATCTGTATATTCTCAGTGTATTCTCTCTGGCAGAAATAATGGTATAGCCACAGCAATACACCAAGTTGTGGCCACTCAAAAACGCCAATCTGGTTTTGCTGTTGTGTGCCAGAATGCTATGCCATGAGTGATGATGGCATGTATACTGCCAAATTAAGTAAAATTGTGAAATGCTTTTCTTATGATTCCAACATTAAAGCCCAGACTGTTTACTTCTACTGGTGTTTAGTAGCATCTGGCTCACTCCTACATACTACTGCATATTGCAGCTCAGCTGTCAGTTGACAGTTAGCTGAGAAATGACTGGCAGAGGTGACTTCAACAAACATGCTTTAAGAGTCTTTCAGCATTTCATCAGCTCTGCATCTTTGCATAATTAGAAAGAAGAACATAGACATCGGTTACTGGGATCTGTCCCTTGCCTCCATATCCCGAAGGAATACTTAGTAGCATCACATGTCACATGTTCAGGGTTAAGTATTGAGTATTGAGGGTTAATATCTGTGTGAAGTAACCTAAATTGTCTGTTGGTGTTGAAGGCTTATGCATAGTAAATGTAAGGGTAGACACTAGATTCGACATGGCCATGACCAGTATAATGTCAGTGTGATCTTTAAACCACTAGAAAACAAATCTTCCTAAATACAAAGTGGTTATTTATGTTATTTATAAGAACGATGCTATGAAATTAACCTGACATTCTGCTGTACCATTTAATTAGCGTCAACTTTCCACTTTCAGAGTGAACAACCTACCCAGCAGTGTTTCTTCTCTATTCAAAGAGCAGCTGCTAATAAACACTTGCTTGTCAAAAGTATACAGGAGCTGTGAAAAGGGAGAAAAAAACAGCAATCAACAATATAACATTTAGCTTTTATTAACCAACATATAGTTACACTGCACATAAAATGACTCCGACTTGAGCCCAATTCAAAATCGCTATATAGTAGTGAAACTAAGTGTTCAAGGTAAGTAGTATGTCCAAATCCTTACTATGTGAATTACAGTAAATGAAAGGTACCCGGGTGAGAAGAAGTATAACATTTTATTTATTCAACATCATTTAAGTTATCATTATCATACTTTAAATTCGTGCAGCCGTGACGTCGTATGTTATGTGAATATCAACATGGTGGACAGAGTATTTCCGAATTTTATTCATACTACGTAACCACACTAAAAAACGTTGGTATTTAATGAAATGTACTAAAAAAATACTTTTCGATGGGGCCTTAGTCTTTCTACACTTTATTAAAGTAAAATAAAATGACACAGAATATTTGTATTTTGATATTTTCATATGACCCACTGTAATCATTGGTGTTTGTTTCTTCTCTAATGTATTTCCATGCTTGTAGTACAGTGGAGGTACTTTAAAAGTTCTTCTTTGTTCATCCTTAGTTTTTTTTCCCTGCAGGTGAAACAGTGCTCAGTTGGGTTTAGGTCTGTTGTTTGACCTGTCCAGTATAAACCCTATGACTTTTTCACCCTGACCTCTGAATTCTGCTGCTGCCATCATAAGTTACACCATCCATGGTGATTAGTGAGTCTGTTTCCGAAGCAGTCATGCAAACCCAAACCATGAAATATTTTCCTTCCACGTTATTGTCTCGTCTTTTTACATTTGGTACAGATTTGTGAATTACCAAAGCATTTGATGTATTATCTCTATGTTTCTTTGTAAATCTTTAAGTGAATGTAAATCTCTACAATTTTGCCAAGTGCAATGACTCTGACATGTGTAAAGGTTTTTTTCAGCATTTGAATGCCTTTGGTTTCTCCTATCGACAGGGCTCAATCCAAAAGCAGACATTTACTGCTATTAACTGTTTTTTTTAACATGTTTTCAGTATTTTAGATACTTTCTACCGAAGAACACACTAATTCTACAAACCTGTTATAATATCCTTCTCTTTGTAGTTGATGAATCTGATTATTAAATCTGAAAAATCTGATTATATTTCAAATTAACATTATGACCAGTTATTTGAGTCAATGTGATATAAGCTCTTGATTGGTCAAATTATTATAATGTGTGTATAAAAAATAATTCCATTGATTATATATATATATATATATATATTATATATATATATACATACACCACACTGCTCAAAAAAATAAAGGGAACACTAAAATAACACATCCTAGATCTGAATGAATGAAATATTCTTATTAAATACTTTGTTCTTTACATAGGTGAATGTGGCTGACAACAAAATCACACAAAAATTATCAATGAAAATCAAAAAAAAATCATGGAGGTCCTAGATTTGGAGTCACACTCAAAATTGAAGTGGAAAACCACACTACAGGCTGACCCAACTTGACCCAACATGATGTAATGTCCTTAAAACAAGTCAAAAAGGAGGCTCAGTAGTGTGTGTGGCCTCCAAGTGCCTGTATGACCTCCCTACAACGCCTGGGCATGCTACTGATTAGGTGGCGGATGGTCTCCTGAGGGATCTCCTCCCAGACTGGGCTAAAGCATCCGCCAACTCCTGGACAGTCTGTGGTGCAACGTGGCGTTGGTGGATGGAGCGAGACATGATGTCCCAGATTGGATTCAGGTCTGGGGGAACGGGCGGGCCAGTCATAGCATCAATGCCTTCGTCTTGCAGGAACTGCTGACACACCCTCCAGCCACATGAGGTCTAGCATTGTCTTGCATTAGGAGGAACCCAGGGGCAACCGCACCGGCATATGGTCTCACAAGGGGTTTCTGAGGATCTCATCTCGGTACCTAATGGCAGTCAGGCTACCTCTGGCGAGCACATGGAGGGGCTGTGCGGCCCTCCAAAGAATTGCCACCCCACACCATTACTGACCCACTGCCAAACCGGTCATGCTGGAGGATGTTGCAGGCAACGAACGTTCTCCACGGCGTCTCCAGGCTCTGTCACGTCTGTCACATGTGCTCAGTGTGAACCTGCTTTCATCTGTGAAGAGCACAGGGTGCCAGTGGCGAATTTGCCAATCTTGATGTTCTCTGGCAAATGCCAAACGTCCTGCCACGGTGTTCGGCTGTAAGCACAACCCCCCCTGTGGACGTCGGGCCCTCATACCACCCTCATGGAGTCTGTTTCTGGACCGTTTGAGCAGACACATGCACATTTGTGGCCTGCTGGAGGTCATTTTGCAGGGCTCTGGCAAATGCTCCTCCGGTTCCTCCTTGCACAAAGGCGGGAGTGGGTAGCGGTCCTGCTGTTGGGTTGTTGCCCTCCTACGGCCTCATCCACGTCTCCTGATGTACTGGCCTGTCTCCTGGTAGCGCCTCCATGCTCTGGACCACTACACTGGACAGACACAGCAAACCTCTTGCCACAGCTCGCATTGATGTGCCATCCTGGATGAGCGGCACTACCTGAGGCCACTTGTGTGGGTTGTAGACTCCGTTCATGCTACCACTAGAGTGAAAGCATTCAAAAGTGCCCAAAACATCAGCCAGAAAGCATAGGAACTGAGAAGTGGTCTGTGGTCACCACCCTGCAGAACCACTCCTTTATTGGGGGTTTGTCTTGCTAATTGCCTATAATTTCCACTGTTCTATTCCCATTTGCACAACAGCATGTGAAATTGATTGTCAATCAGTGTTGCTTCATAAGTGGCAGTGTGATTTCACAGAAGTGCGGATTGACTTGGAGTACATTGTGTTTTTAAGTGTTCCCTTTATTTTTTGAGCAGTGTGTATATATAAATGTCGTAGGCCACAATATTCGCTTACCTTATTCTGTTTTGTATGCGGGTGGTATTTCCAAATTCTGGTGTTTCCTGTAGGTCCCTTTAAAATGCAATAGAAACAATATGCTTCATTTATAAGCCTGGGGGAAAAAAGCATACTAATCTTCCATTCTACGTTTTTCAGAAATGAATAAAAATGGTGTGGTATTAACCCTACTTTATTAACAGACCACTTTACTGGACACTTGAGTTCACTTCATGCTAAGGATCAAAGACATCAGGCGTAACTACAGACAAGCAATTGTTGCAGCTCTTTAATCAGAAAAGGGTTATTAGACCCTCTGAACGATGCACATTGAGAGTGATTTTTTTATATAAGGGGCGCGTCCCAGCAAAATTTCTGTTCAAGTTCAGGACTATGTAATGCTTTGGTTATACAAATAAAAAAAAAAAACATAAGCTGCATCACTTTAATTCATTTTTATTTGTATACCACTTTCAACAATGGACATTGTCTCAAAGCAGCTTGGGACAGATGATGCAGTAAAGAATGAATAAATTTGTCCCTAATGAGCAAGCCGGTGGCGAAAGTGGCAAGAAAAAACTCCCTGAAAAGAAATAAAAAGGAAACCTTGAGAGGAACCAGACTCGAAAGGGAACCCATCCTCATCTGAGTGACACAGAATGTGTGTTTATTACAGCTATCACATGACCTACTGACACCTGCTAACGCATTAAATGTTTACGTTCATGGCAGCACTATCAGAAAGGGCGTGGACAAGTGACGGCTTTCATAGAAGAATAGCAGGATCGTCTCTTTAAAAAGATAATGCAGGTATGTTTCACAGTTACAAATCTGCATCTGAGCAAACCACATGTACTGAAACTACTCAGGTTCTAAGTCCAACAGAACAGTGCCGTCAAACACAACAGCCAAAGTCAAAATCTGACTGGATAAAAAAAAATAAAGTACATCGAAGTGTTTGAATGAGCAAAATAAAAATTACAAACTCCCAGAGATACCATGACAGAGTATAAGAGAGCTGTGAACGAACAGAGCTGTTTAAACGAACAGAATAACAACAGCGATAAACTTAGGCAACAGAAAAAAGGTTCCAAAATGATGCTGATCTACTACAGAATCTGTTTTTGGTTAGGTTTATTTTTTATTTTGTAAAAACTTCCTAGATAATGTTGTCACCTACGTTTTTTCTTTAAGTTAGTTAATTTTCTTTCTTATTTTATTAATTAGAAAACATGGAAAACTTCTGGAAAACTGTCAGTGTGTGGAATCATGTAATGAAAAATTACTCACATTCCAGGAATACAGAACCCCTTCATCCCTCTCAACATTAAGAATCTGAGGGTCAGCAACCAGCACATTGTCTTTAGTGCACAAAACATGCAAAATAAAACAACAAGAGGTTTTTATATTCGCTTAATAAATCCGATCTTAAAACAGTACAGTGAAACTTGGCTGGATTTTCTACCAGATAAATTTCAAGTTAAGGCTTCCTTATTAAGAAGTTAAGAGGAACTGATTAAAATGAGTTAAATCATCACACAGGAAGAAAATCTTAAAGCAAAAATCATACTGAGAAGCTTTTTTTCGTTTGGTTCTACAACTGCCATGACAATTTATTCCATATGTCATGGTGCCAATAACTGCTTTTAATGGGTTGAGTTACTATAAGAAAATTAACCATAATGTCCAAATCATGTAGATGGACATGCAATGGAGAATGTGTGAAAGAGGTGAAGAAGCGAGTACAGGCAGGTTGGAATGGGTGGAGAAACGCGCCAGGGGTCATGTGTGACAGGAGAATATCGGGTGTACAAGACAGCGGTGAGACCAGCAATAATGTATGGTTTAGAGACAGTGACACTGAGAAAGCGACAGGTAATAGAGCTGGAAGCGGCAGAGCTGAAGATGTTGAGGTTTTCTTTGGGAGTGACGAGGTTGGACAGGATTAGGAGCGAGTTTATTAGGGGGACGGCTCGCGTTAGATGTTTTGGGGAGAAAGTCAGGGAAGCCAGATTGAGGTGGTTTGGACATGTACAGAGGAGGGATAGTGAATATATTGGTAAGAGGATGTTAGAAATGTAGCTGCCAGGCAGAAGGCAGAGAGGAAGACCAAAGAGGAGTTATGTGGATGCGATAAATGAGGACATGAAGTTAGTGGGTGCGAGTGAAGAGGATGTAGAGAAAAGGGTTAGATAAAGACAGATAATTCAATGTGGCGACCCCTAAAAGGGAACAGCCGAAAGGAGAAGAAGAAGAACAAGAAGAAGTCCAAATCATGTACATAAAGTTAGAGATCATTAATTTTACTTCTAATCTATAACATGAATCCTGCTGGCCTGTTCTCTGTGCTTCTATATCGTGTTTCTTACTTATTCCAATTTAGAAAAGTGTGTATAAACTTATAAAATTATTAGGTTATTATGAATAAATGATTAAAGTTATTGTTACTGCTGGATTTAGGCCAGCATTTTGGCATGTAGTCTGTTTCACTAACTAAATGAGATTTTCCATAGTACAGTATGTGTTATTATAATATTAGAACATGATTATTTTTTAATAATATATAAACTTAACCATCTTTCTGAATATGGATTTTATAACTGTGTCATGTGTTAAGAATTTAGTTTTTAAGAAACTTTGGTAATTTAGAAACTGTCCCAAGTGTCAGTAAATTTACGCTGATAACGTTCGAAGTTTACGACACACTGACGCTCTTTCACGACAGTTTTTCCGTCAAAACCTTTCCTCACTTACCTTGGGGGCTTCCTTCTGCTTTTTCTGTCGTTAAAAGTCTCCAAACAACGTCTTTCTGAAGGTCAAAAGTGGATGTTAATTGCAACATGTCCGTGGTCATTTGCAGTATATATTTTATATTCCTCTGAACCGCGGCGCATTGAAACGGAATTCAGGAAATGAGCCGATGTCACGCTTCATGGAGCACAAGGTGTCGTGCTGGGGTCGCAAAATGTTTCCTTAACGTTAAATTCATTTAAAACTGTCGATAAAATGTCAGCCTTCCAACGTGTCCCAATACTATAGCTTCGTCTTCAGTTATTTAATACGTCACCCAAGATCACATCTTACACACACACACACACACACACACTGACTGTATACTGGATGGATATTCCAATGTATGATCGATGTGCTTATACATGTTACTAGTGTTACACACACACACACACACACTTCAAACACTTCCTACTATGTAATACGAAGCTTATAGAATAGCCCAGAACACTAAACTTGTTAAAAACACACCCCTTTCGAGAACAGGCGGATTGGTTTTGTTTTCTAGTATTCATTTGCTCATATTGCTGCCTGTCATGTTATCACGTGACGCACAGCTTATAAACGCCTTTGTAAGCAGGTATGGGTCAAGACTCATCACCTTCTGCTAAACTTTATGGGAGTCCATGTTTCTTACTGTTTTTTTAGAAACCGTTATGTAACTGTGATTGACATCTGTTCATATTTGCCTCCAACTACCCCCCAACCATAAAAATAAACTAGTGGTGAGACTTCACTAGTTATTGTAGTGCTAGAAATAAAACAAAATCAGCATCAATCACCATCAGTGAGAAGAGGAGAAGAGAAAATTAGGTACAGCACAGTGAAAGGCACCAGGTCTTTAGGTATTCTGTTGGGGTTTTTTAGCACCTAAATAGAGTCATAAAGGTGGTGATCCTGCCATGTAATGCCAGTTTTTCTGAATGCTTTGCTTCCTTATTTATCTCTGATACCTGAGTTTCTATATTTTAAAAAAAAACAGTGGATCCACTATAGGCTTTATCAATGCAACCAGTGGTGACTTGTGGTTTGCTGCTTTATAATATAAGAGAGCTTAATAAAGTAAAGAAAGTTGTAAAGAATCTAGTTTTGCATCAAGTATAGTTGTTAATCTGATCTGAAAAACTGTTCTGTTGTCAGACAAATTGACAGATTTAAACATTCTCCACACCAAAAAAAACCCCTGACTATCCAGACTGTATAAACAATAATAGTGTCTGATCTGTGATCTTATGGCGGCATCAGTGCAAACTGCATTCACGGATAACATCGATGCTGAATTTTATCGAGAGGACATCTTGTCCAGGAACTCCACTGCTATTTCGTCAGAACAATGCCAGACCTTATTCTGTACAAGTTACATCAGTGTGGTTCCGTGGGCATAGAGTGTGTATGTGTTCCAGTAGCTTGCCTGCACTCCAGACCTGTCAGCTGTCATAAATGTACTGTATATAAAATTAGATATAATGCACAAATAAGGTGTGTTGCATTAAAAAATGAAGGAACAGGACTGCAAATGTGTGACTATTTATCGTCTATCCATAATGTGTGAAGTGTTTATTCATCAATGAAAATCTACGTGTATAAATACACCAATTATACTGTATAATATAATGTTAAATTTAGCATTTATATAAGTTAGCTTTTAGCATTTTATTGCAGCAGTAATTTGCCACTCTAAATGTGACCATTTGCTACTATAATGCGCTAATTAGTATAAGCTACACGGATCACACTACGCCATAAGTGATAAGTCATTATTGTGTTACTGCATCACTGCATTTCAGCATCTAGTATATTAATATTCATGTTCAGGACACAGACCTGATAACCTAATCTGTGTGTATTGTGCAAATAATAAAATTCTAGCAAGTTGGTGTTGCACATCTTCATAAAATATTGGTTAAAATATATTTATTCTACTGTTTTATGCAGACCATCCCTACAGATGTTTACATTAGCACAGATAACGTAAATTATATATGTTTTAGGATCCCCGGAGCAGTAGGATACAATAAAGAAAATACATTTTTGGTTTATTTTAATCAAATATAGAAATTGATGCCTGTAACATACAAAATACCACTAAATAACACTAACAAATGTAACACTAACACTGTTTTAAAGATTTGACAATTAGCAGGTTAACCAGTAACAGGTAAGAAAATCAAGATAGTATCAATGTAGCATCCAACGAAGTCAGGACTCTATGAGAACTTCATGAGAGTTAATGTTCTATGCGAATCTATAAGAGTTAATGGTTCTTAGTGGTTTTTTTAAGTTGTATGTCCACCAAGAAGATCTTAAAAATGAAGAGAAATGTTACTGTGATGGGCATATTATGAGGAGACAATATTGGGTCTGATATTTTGGCCGTCCCCAAGAGGTTAGATAGCGGAGGAGCACATGGTGGTCCGTGAGACACCTAAATTATTTTAACTCCTGTTTTTTCTTGTTTTGCAGAGATCATTCAGGATAGTTACCTTGGCACATGTTATACCTGCTTACTAAAAGGTTTGTTTCTTTACATTTACAGCATTTGGCAGATGCCCTTATCCAAAGCAACTTACATTTATCTCCTTTATACATCTGAGCAATTAGGGGTTAAGGTTAAGTCTCAACAGGAGTGACCTGTTGAGAATTTTACCCCATGTGTGTAAAGGCTCAAATATACTCTACCGGTCACAAGGAAATAATAACTCCAGATAAACAAGCATGCAACTTGTATGAAAGAAAGGTGTGCTGGTTCTTAGGTAGATTTAGTCGTCAGGTGGGACACAGAGACAGGAACTCCAGTTAGTTCATTTTAACGTCAATTAAGTTTACTGGTTATATTGGTACAGATTGGTAGATGTAGATTTGATCTAAACAAAGGAAATGAAGAAATAAAGTGATTTAGAACAAACAGGATCACATTATCACATGTAGATGATCAGATTACATCATCCTCAGATATAAGGATATACACTTTAGAAACTAAACAGCTTATGTGAACAGGAGTGGATATACAATAAGTGTAAATTTGACAGATTAACCACACTTCTGAACTAACTTATATTTATTTATTCATCCATTCATCTTCTATTACTTGCTTGTCATTAATTCGGAGTCACAGGGATCCGCTGGAGTCTATCTTTCAGACTATCTGAAAGGGCGAAAGACAGAAGGGGTACACCCTGGACAGGTCTCCAGTCCATCACAGGGCCACACACACACACACACACACACACTCACTCCTATGGGTAATTTAGAATTACCAATCAATCTAACATACATGTTTTTGGACTGTGGGAGAAAACCAACTAACAAATAATTGTAATCAACATTAACAACACCATGCGAGATAAATAAACACTTCCTTTTGGTCATGAATGCACACCACTTTAACACGAATCAGGGGGGAAACACACACATATTCTTTTTCTGGTAGAACAAAACAGCACTGTTTTTAACAGCCGTCAGGCTGTCCCTTCACGTGATCGGTGCTTGTTACGATGGCTGCCTAAGAGTATCCAGCAGATGGCGCAGTTGCCTTTCCTTTCCTTTTCTCACTACTCTTTGGTTGAAGTGGTCAATCTTCTAGCCTTTAAGACAGGTTGTGCCGCACCACATGTTCTTCACTCCTTTTCTGTAACTGTAGTAAATAAAGGGCTTATAAATTCACCTGCGGCCTAAAGTGCCAACATTTGGTTATCTGGGTTTATACTGTTAAAACCGATCACTACATATAGAAAGAACATATTTTATAAGTTATTGAATTTAGTCGTCTCTTCTACAATATTAGATTAATCATTTTACTTATAATAACAGCTTAAAAAAAAACCCAGATGTCTCCCAAAATGTGTCTGTAAGCACAATGTATTAAATACAGATGTTTTTGCATTCTAAAAAAAAAAATTAGCAATAAATTCTCAACGTAGTTAAAGCATGTTTAGGATCAGCATCCGCATGTTATTTAACTGATGTATATAAGTAGCCTATCTAAGAAGAATGGGTATATTTAAAAAGTATTTAGGTAATATGTATAATATAGATAAACAGACAGACCCATAAGCTGGCCTACTGTATGCATTAACAATGGTAAAATTTTATTGAATTGGGCTTTAATAACAGCAGGAGTGCTATTCGATTAAACACTGGGTGTCGCTATCATGTAGAACTTCTGGGTTAATTTCAGCCGAGTCATAAGTTATCACATGCATGTCACTTATTTTAAAATATGGTACTGTATGGATCTAAGTAGTTTAACATGATGTGTACATGTCATTTTTGCTCCCATTTATTTTATCGGAACAGTGTAACGAATCCAAGCTGTAACTGTGATGTCTATCTTATGGCTGCGAACTAAAGTACTAAAATAATCTAGTGATGAAACCATTTTTTGCTGTAAAAATATATTAAAAATGTAATTTATAGGTTATTATTTATGCAATTATACAGTATACAGTCTTAAACATAAACTATAAGGCATAATATTTCTCAAAAGCTGTATAAAAATGCACATTTAAAGCATTTAGCAGATGTTCTTGTCCAGAGTGACATACAAATGTGCCTGAAGTCAAATCAAAGTGTACCAACCCCAAAAAAACTGTTAAAAAGAGCAGCATAAGTCAAGTGCTGGGAATTTCGGAAATAGTTCGGTCTTAAATTGTCTCCTGAAGACAGCCAGTGACTCGGGCCTACCTTACAAAAATACACATCAAACTGTCTAAACTTTGTTACCACTGCAGGCAAATGTGGCCCAAATCCGATATTTTTGGCTATATCGGACTCATAACTCATGATTTTCTCATGACAGGGTGAACAGCACAAACCGCATGGAATCAGATCTTTTCCAATCTGATTTGTGCCATTTCCAATCAATGCGACTACAATGTGAACAGTTATCTCGGATTTTTTTCTGTCCATCGACATGATTTATTCCGCTCTGGCGTGTAACTACAAACTATTGATATATATAAATAGATTTCACTGAATGTGTTCCCATCACCGTCCCACAATGTCAGACTCCGGCTCTGCATCCACACACACCTCTATACTGAGATAGCAGCCACTGCACCACAACATGCTATTATTAAAAATGTGTCCCTGTTTCTCTTCCTCCTCTTCCTCCTTAACCAGTGCTCATTAATTCGCTGTCATCTGCTGCACATCAACTTACAAATGTAAGCACCTAATGCGTAAATGCTGCTTTCAGTGTCTTCTGTGTTTATTTATCTGTATGACGGACTGGAGCACTAAACCTCTTGCAGTGTGAACCTAGTTTACTGTGCTTGTTCTTGGCCATGTTTATTTGGATAAAGACGTTGCCTCGAAATGACCATATATGGTAAACAGCATCCCTTTTTCAGAAGGCCAGTAGCCTGCTTATAGCCCTACATGTTTCAGACCAGCATCCAGTCAAGTCCAAATATTTCTCCATTCAACTATAAACAGTGGGTGCAATAGACATTTAAATAAAACAACATTTCTCTAAAATATAAAAATATTATATACCTTTAAAACCGTACAAAATGCAAAGCGGCTGAAAACTAACCCCAAACCCTATCCCCTAACCTGAAACCATAACCCTAACCCCTGATCCTAACCCTAATTCTGACCCATAGGACTGAGTAAATAAACACAGTTGCACATAAAGTGCATGTGTGCAAACTTGTGGTAAAAGTCCAGGACAGGAGAAAGTGCAAACCAGACAGTTAAGGTGAAGAGGCTTTTTGGTTGTAAACATTTTACGGAGACTGTTGTAAGGTTTCAGGAGCTTACATGAAGTAGAGTAGAAAAAAAACCCCCAGCAATTTGGCACTTTCTTAGCACTTTCTTAGAAGAAATATACTAACTTTTAATTACAGCTAGATGTGAATTTTACTGCTGTAATTACATGAAACATCACCTAAACAACACCTTATTGTAGATTCTTTTAAAATTTATCATACACAGAATATTATCATTTAAAACATAAGTTAAATATGTCAATTAGAAGAGATTCTGTACATTTTCTAGGTTTGCATTTGAATGTAAGCAAATTGGACATATTGACCATGTTTCTGAAACTTAACTGTTTTATTTCTATTTCTAAACCATGATGTCTTATACACAGGGTTAAAGTTCATGCAGCTCGAGTCACGCTGCTATCAAACAACTCTGAAATTCTGCTTCGTGCTTCAATTGGTGGTAATAATAAACAGTATTTTTTGATGAATATTTTATTCATTGTCTGTGTGGCTCAGTAAGGGGAATGCATCTGGGTGCTTATGCTCGTGTAATTGCCTGAATGGTGTGGATTATAGAGAAAGAAATATAGAGAGGGGTGCCAGTTTGGCTGAAGAGAGAGGTGTAATTTGGGCAGTGGCAGTCTTTAAGAAGAAGGCTGTACACAACACTCAGACCCCATGTAATCACAAATAACATGACTGAAAATTAGAAGCCATAGATGCACTAGTCTCTTTTTAAATGTTATTAAAACTAAAAAAAAAAACAAAATCTGCCATAGTATGAAGAATATTGAAATAATAATCTGAGGTTTTTGTTTATTTGTGTTGATTATAGAAAGCATATCCCAAGCACCGAAATACCAAAAACAGGGATTACCCTTTCAGCTGCCGCACGTTGAGGCGTTCCTGAGTATGACATTGTGTACCTACAGGGCAGTTATTTTAACACAGGCAGTTGCATGCTCATTATTTTGCCAGTGTTTGGTTGCGAAGCCTGAGTGTGTTCATCTGAGAAGAAATCAGAGAGAGAGAAAGAGAGAACAAAAGCTACATAAAGAACAGAACTCGCTAATGACATGTTTGTACCTGCTCTGATTAAACCTTTTTAATCTGGAGGTTGTAAGTGGACACAGAGACAGAGACAGAGAAGTTTTAAGACACCTTCTACAGACAGGGCTGGATGAAGTTGCAGTTGTGAGAGCAAGTCTACAGCCATGCTATGTGATCTGTTAGAAGGCTGTGTCAGGACTTGCTGGAATGCATTTTCCTGCTCAGCTGCTTAGTCCTGTATCTCTGAAGAGCATTCCTTTAACATATTTCACACACACACAACTTCACAAGTACAGACAGATCCACCAGTATTGGCTTACAAATACACATACGCAGGTAGTCTATGAATGTAGAGTACAACTCCAGAAATGTGACATTTTACAACTCTTATAGGCCGACTGATGGGTAATAACGTGCTTTTTAAGTATAAGTGTCTTCTACAGTAAATGACTGCAAGTAATGGTTTGTTAAGTATCATGGACAAAACTTTATCTGTAATCGCATATAGACTCTGCTGTGGACTTGAAAGGATTTTTACACTCACTTAAGTCTTAAAGAACCTCCATTTTCTTGGTTACCATTTTCTTGAGTTCATTCTGAAGCAATTAGAATTACAGTTGTGTTTAAAATGTTTAAACATGGACATACGCATGAAATAAATATCATGAAATGAATCCTCTCTGTTTGAATAAAATTTCTCTCCCTAGGTTTCATTTGTCTGATGGTTCTTGGGTCAGGCAAATGTTGCATTCTTACCTACTATCATGAGTTCACAACTGGTTTTAGCCCACATCACTTTAATTCTTTCTCTTTATCTCTCTCTTTCCTCTTTTACACACACACTCAACATTAAATAAACAAAACGACAACTAAGACAGACTTTCTTTCTGGTTGTCATAGTTTGTTTCCATATTTTCTAATGATTTTTTATTAAGCCTTCTAATGATTTTTTCAGCCAAGTTATTTTACTGATTCATGGATGTTTTTGGGTGTGAGTATAATACAGTATATATCCAGTGTACGGTTGCTTAGCCTGTCTGTGTAAACCGGGTACAAAGGATAAAGCAACTCTATCTCACTCTCTTACTGTCATCAGAAAGTCCAGTCATTTTCGGTATATGTGATTTTGCTAAGTAGGATGTGATCCTGGAATAACATCCTTTGTAAATCCTGGATCAACATTTCAATCAACAAATCACAACTATCTGATGTCATCAGAGTGTGCCGAACAAACCTGTCTGAATCCATTTTATAATCTTTCTATGTTTTTTGTCCACTAACAAACTAAAAAAACTTCAACTGAGTGAATGCTGAAAAATATCTTATTGGATCACAACATGAAATTAGACAAACTATGTTTAAATAATTTACCATAGTTCAGGAACAACATTAGTGAATGTAGACTGTATTGATTATGATGATCCAAATAAACATTAATGAATTTAGATGGGCAGCACGGTGGCTTAGTGGTTAGCACTGTTGCCTCACAGCAAGAAGGTCCCGGGTTCGATAGGTGTGAGTGTGTGGCCCTGTGATGGACTGTTCAGGGTCTTCTGCCTTTTGCCCTTTCAGAGATGGCTGGTATAGACTCCAGCAGATCCCTGTGATCCCGAATTAGGTAATAAGCGGGTATAGAAGATGAATGAATGAATGAATTTAGACAGTGAATCATAAACAATCGCTGATGAATCACAGTTGAATGTAAAATGTTCTGGAACGGTGAACCTGTAGAACCACAATGTAGGAAAATTCTTACTATAAAACAGGGTTTACGATTATTTAATAAAATTACAACCTTTTAAAATTTTATCACAAACCATTAATATGAAAAAAAAAAAATCGATGAATATTCTTTTTATTCATGCATGCACACCTAAATACATTTTACTGCACACACACACATATTTCTGGCCATGATAATGGCATAAATGCTTACATATTAACCAAACTGCACATACATGTTGCATACAATTGTTCAGTATGGCATGTAATGTATAGCACTTTATGTCAGACCGTGTATTGTACCTAGTGCAGTGTTGATTTATTTCATGGTGTAACAGTGCACCAAATGGAAATGGTTGCAAAGACAATAAAATAATTAACTAATTATACATAAATAATTATAAATCATCCTTGACACCAGCATCCATCTGATTTATTCTCTCCATTTTAAACTGTAATATCCCCCTTTCAATTATCAGTGGTTGAGATTCAAATGGCTGCTAAAGAGCCGATAGATGCGCAAGATACGGTGAGATTATTAGACTAACAATACACACTTGGGCAGACCATTATGTGCTGTTCCAGTTGCTGTGATGGATGCCTAGATTAGTAACCACAGCTGCAACAGTAATCCACAGTTATTAAACTTATCAGTTGGTGGCTTAACCCCAAATACCAGAGACAGAAATGTCTCCTCATGCCAGCAAGACAGGCATAATCCCCAGATCCCTGGAGGATCAAGTTATTTCATCAGAACGGAGCCCAGCTGGGAGTGGTACTGGGGCATTGACCTTAATGCAGCTTTTACACCATTCACCATGTTAGACTTCTGGACAGACTAGAAATTATTGCTGGAGTTAAGGGGATGGCGCTGTCCTGGCTTGGTTACTGTTGTTGATTTGGAGAGTAAATACTAACTTATACAGGTTCTAAAATTTGGTGGTTCACAAGGTTCTATTTTAAGCCCAATCTTGTTTTTTTTTATAGTACATCCACATCAAATAATTCGACTTTCCACTATTATACTTATAACATGACAGTTAATATGTTTTAGCAAAGCCGGACAAGAAACACTAACTAGCATACTTTATTCTGACACGGCAGAACTAGTTGTATTAGAAACAAATGCAGCCAGAATAATGCTTTCTAATTACATTTCACCTCTGGATGCCCTTTCAGTGTCTTATCATTAAGACACTGGTATAATTCTTAAATCATGTCTCTTATATTAAGCATATGTAGATAATTTCAATAGGATAACATTAATGAAATGTTTTATCCTGAAAATATTTCTAAGTAAGTAGGAAACATAATGTCACTATATGGCATACTTTACACTTAGTTTATGCTTTTGTTACCTCCGGGTGAGATTATTGTAATGCTTTACTGTCAAGATGTTCCAGTAGGTACTATAACAAGCTCTAGGTAGTCCAGAATGCAGCGCCTAGATTCCTAATTAGAACCAGATTTTATGAACAGATCAATCCAACTAATTATTATAAAATATAACTACTAAATAATTTGTGTGTGCTGAAATACCCAGGAGACTCTTTGGTCTTTTATGTTCTGTTATGTCTTGCAGATCTTTATTGGTATTCTTGAAAATAATAATAACAATAATAATAATATCAACTCTATAAGGTGCCCATTTTCCCCTTCTGGGCTGAAAACATATTTACACCCATAGAGTGTTTTGGCGAAGTGAGATAGGGGAAAGAATATGAGGTTGGTCTCCCTACCACACCTTATTTTGACAGTTACTTCTAATAAAAGAATATTTTGGGCCCCCAAATTTTGTGGGTCCTTAAAATCATCCTAACTTTTCTCCATTTAGTGGTGCCCCTGCAGTAAGTTATATGTTTTTCAAATTGGAGATGTTCTGTCCGAATAGCTTTAAAAGAGCTAAGTACAAATTTGCACTCAAGTCCGTGCACAGTTACAAAGACTTTAAAGGTAAAGCTTTTTAAAAAGGAGAAAAGACTTGACCTTTCATGCACAAGTTTCTGTTTACATAATTAGCACTTTTTGACTCTATAGCAAACACTGATGGAAGGGAAATAAATGGTAATCCCACTTTTCCTTTCCTTTTCAATATTTTTTATTAGTTTTTCTTTGAACCAAGCATAAAGTGACAGACCAAATATCAAGTGATTCAAACAACACAGGATAGAACCAAACAGTAGAGACACACTTGTACAGAGTTTGTAGATAATAACAAACACCCTCCCTCCCCTCGAGCCAGCATTATGCGCCAAAAGAGCAATATTTATCGGACAAGCTGCCAAGAGCCTTGTCCACCACGACAACGCCCGCACCAGGCATGAATAGAATAGAGAGATAGCAAGAGAAAATGAGAGTGCGGAAGTCGGGACCAAAAATGATCCTAATTAAATAGAAAAGGAGCAAGCTGTAAATAAGATAGAGTAGGGACATACGAAGGAGGGTCCCCCACACCTGTTGACATTGTTAAGCCCGATTTATTGATTGAGTGGTAATCCCCTTTTCATTGTCATTTAGATTAGATGGGTTTCCTTTCAAGGTTTTCTCGTAAAGTTGCGGGAGTTGTGGTGTCTCAGGAGCTTTTCCTGCACATCAACATGTCTGTCTTTCAGGGTCATTAGGGTTGAACCATACAGGCAGGTTGTTTATAAATTGTCATTGTAAAAGTGTTATAGAAATAATATTTATTAAACTACGGTAGAAGAGATCTATCAGCCCTCCGTTTATTTTCACCATAAAACAATATCTCATACTGGGGCCTTGTGATGTTTAAAACTTATAATCACAACACAATCTGCAGCACACAATCTGGATGATGCTTTGGTGGAACTCTTGTATCCCCTAATGATTGGTTATTCAGCTCTGGCAAAAGTTGAGCAGCACACAGAAGGTATGTTTGACCGTTGACGCCTAACTGCATACTGTATGTGCAGTACAGTACTACAGTACTGTATGTACTGTTTTTATTTCTACCACTACTTATAGGACACCACTGCAGCGTCAACCTGCTGAAACTTGTCAAAAATGCTTCAGGCCCAGATAGCTGTACAGCCAAAAGACTTTTTTTAACTCACTATTTTAAAATAAATTATGTCGGTTCCTTAAGGAAAGGACAGAAGTGCTTTATAAGCGATTATTTGTTTTCTTTCCTTTATCTGACCAGATGTTTACATATTTTTTCAAGATTAGCGATAAGAGATAAACTATGTTTGATGCACACAGTTGTCTAGAATGTATATGTAGCTTGTAGAACTACATTATTTCTTAATTGGATCTAAAAGACACACGATTTTTGATAATAACTTACACAGCAAGGAGCAGACATTTTTTCTTTACAAAGACACAGGTATGAAAAAGCCTCCCAATCAGTGTTTGGGACACAGTCTCATTAGTTAAAAACACATTTTTAGTTTTGTTAAGCCTTTTATGAAAAGTTTTTTATGAGTAAATGAGCAGATCTGAAAGTGTTGATAAACTGGGATGTTTGGATGCTGTGGTCTCTTCAGTCTCATCTGTCCACTGTTAGCTAGCATGGAGTGGTACAGTCTAACATGTCACCCGCTCCTCTTCTTTTAGTTATGCTGTCAAAGCCTTGCTGGAATCCGCACCTGCACTTTGTATAGGATGTACATAGGCATTACTCATTACATGATCATAAGCACACCTAATAGTTTTTTCTTTTTCTTTCTTTTTTTCTCTTTGCTCCCAGCGTTCCTGACTGCCCATTCTGGCACCATACTTCTGGTCCTACTCATCACACGGACGTGGTCACAGCTGCTGAGGTTAAACAAACATGAATCGACAAGCAGTGAATAATAGCTGCTGTTGATATTGCTAATCTTCTGCTAATCTTTTTATTACTGGACACTCGATGGCTGCGACAAAAACACATTACTGTTAAACCTGTAATGAAGGTGGAAACTTTGCCCAATTCCAAACGGTTAAGGTGCTAAATGTTCTGACAATGATTTATCATGCCTTTCATACGTGTTAATTATGTGTATTGTACTAAAACATGCTGTAAATAATACCATATTTGCATTTCAGTATGTTTAAAAATCTCCAATATAAAATACAAAGTATTATCCACATTGTAGTTTCTAATACAGTGTGTTAAAAAGTAATTGCAGTAAATATTGCGAAGAAATTGCATATAAAGACATTGTTGCTATGAAGAAACATTTAACGCAGGCAGCATGGTGGTTTAGTGGTAAGCACTGTTGCCTCTGGGTTCGATTCCCGGGCAGGTCTTTCTGTGTTCGCCCTGTGCTTGTGTGGGTTTATTGTGTTTTCCTCCTACAGTCCAAAAACATGTATGTTAGGTTGGTTGGTGATTGTATATTGCCCATGGGAGTGAGTGTGAGTGTGTGTGTGTGTGGCCTGGTGATGGACTAATGACCTGTCCATTGTGTACCCCTCCTGCCTTTCACCCTTTCAGATACGGCTGAGATAGACTCCAGCAGATCCCCATGACCCCGAATTATATAGCGTAGTATAGAAGTATAGAAGATGGATGAATGAATGAATAATTTATAGCGTAGTATAGAAGTATAGAAGATGGATGAATGAATGAATAATTTATAGCGTAGTATAAAAGTATAGAAGATGGATGAATGAATGAATATTTTTAATGCAATAAGAAAAATTTCTTCAATTTATTAGGTTGAGGAGCATCATAACAAAATTAACCTGTACAATGATATAAACACATGCCGAGAGTGAGATTCTGATATTTCCATTCTGTCTTTTTCCCCTGCTTTTATTAAAACACAAAATCCAACAGTGCATTATTTACAGTAGTTGTGTGACTATTACTTTCTCTCCAATTACTGTATTTTAAGAGCCACACTATCCCAAATAACCCCTAGGATTGAATTCTACCCCTCTGTATTTATGATTAGAACTGGGTACACTTTTCTTAACAGGAAATCATCTTATGTGTATACATTAAAAATTTGTGGAATTTAGGGGAGTAAACTTCCGGTGTGAGTCTGACACACCCATTTAAATGATGTCACTTGAATTTAAAATGATGTTATTTCTATCACTAACATTTCTTTTTTGTTTTGTTGTTTTACTAATAAGAGCAGAAAATTTATTTAGATTTTCTTCATCGGATTTTAGCTAACGTCACTTTTGTATTGTATTTTTATTGAGTGAAAATCCTCCTCACTTCACATAGAGCGGAAATATGGGTGGGACGCGCACAATGTGTTCGACCAATACAAGCTCGCCGAGCTCAAGCCTATAGATTGACAGCGAGCTCTTACAATTGGTAAATGAGAAGCTTACATTTACTATGATAGACACCAAATTCTAGCCAATCACGAGGTGGCGTTTGCAGGCCGCTATCCAATCGCGACACGGTTTCCTCTGTAGAGGCTGGAGACAGGGTCATAGCGGCTTATGGGTGGTTTAGACAGTTTTGTTTCTGAGTTTAGTTGGTAATGTGGCATTGTGGATCTAGGGAGGGGTGACCCGGTGGTTATTTTAGATGTGTTTAAACACACAAACGTGCATGTATACTGTATATGTATATGCAAATATTCATTTTCTATTAACCCAGCTGCTGCGGTGAGAGAGGAGATCTCCAGAGCTGGTGTTGATCGGGGAGCATGGACTCATAAAGATGATGGAATTAATCGACAGAGAAGATTTTTCCTTGAAGATATTTATTTAATTTATTTTTGTTTGTACTTTATATATTTTGTACTTATATTTCGGCCGGGGTGCCGATATTCAGGGACTGTAAGGATGGATCAGGCGACAATCTTGAGGAAGTTCATTCAGGGGGTCCAAGCCATGCGATCAGGGGAACAGAGAGGAGAGGATAACTTCGGCTCGGACTTCATGGTGAGAGAGACGGGCAGCACATCCGCTTCTGCTACAACACACTCCGATCTGAAACACTGCACACGGCTACTTTGTATCTTTCGTATGAAATGTATCTTCAATAAGCTCTCTGATCCCATGTGTACACACACACACACACACACACACACACACATATAGCCTCCCCTTAACTCCTGCTACCAGGCTTTTTCTGCGGCCTACCTCGATCCTTCTTCAGACACATTTTTTATTCAGTGTTTAAACATTTCTTCAACATGGTGCGGTTAAACTTAAAGAAAAGTAGGACAGATATCCGGCCGCGTGTTAAGGGCGCGTCAGTTGAGTAAACAGCCTCTGTGTGTGTGTGTGTGTGTGTGTGTGTGTGTTTCAGTGTGTAAAAGTAAGTAAAGCTCAAATGCTGGGTCTCTTTTCCCCACCACTCGTTTATGTATCCGGAATATCTTCACTTTTTCTGTCATGTTTTTATCCGGAAAGTGAGACTGTAAAAATACTTTGTGAATAAACATCCGGTATGTTATATATTGTTTTTTTTAAAAATAATAATATATTTAATTTTAAGTCAGTTGAGATCTTAATAGTATGTGATTTTACACCAGTGACCAAAAACAGAATTTACTTCACGTCTATTAAAGTCTGTTTTTCAGATGGCTCACTGGCATCCGAAAATATCAACCAATCTATCAATAACAACTGAAGAGTTTTATCGTTTAAAATACACACACCATAAATTAGCCTTTAAAGTCTTATTATTTTTCTATTTAACTTGTATTTTGGGTTAAAATGAGCTCCTATTTTTCTTAGCTTTTAGCCTGGAAGCTGTTTGTGGTTTATTAAAGACATTTTTTCTTCAAAATTTAATAGCACAGATGTATAACTTACAAATCAATGTTTCTCATATACTAATTTATATTGAAGCTGTTGGTTGGTGGGTGTTGGATGGTATTTTTAGATGGTTTAGTTGTTGTACAGTGGGTGCTGATAGTGGTGTCAGTAATGGTGGGTGTTTGATATTGGCTGTCTCGGTTGGTAGGTGTCTGGTGGAGGTGTCAGGTGCTGGTTGCAGGTGTCGGATGGTTGTAGGTGTTGGGGGTGCTGGATAGTGGCAGGATAAGGGGTGTTAGATGTTAGATGGTGGCTTTTTGGATTGATAGATTGGGGTAGTTTAGGTTTAGGTGTTTGATGGTGGTTGTTGGATAGATGCTGAAAAGTAGGCTTTTGATTGTGGTGAGTTTCCACTACAGACCCACTCTGCTCACTTAAACACCTAAAGTGCCATAACGCATGGGATTTAAATAATAAGGTTAAATACAGAATACAGAAGTTTAGGAATATTTTTGTTTTTTTTTAATTTTAGATTTATTAGCTGCTGTTACACTGACGATGCGGACGTTCCGAATACTTAAACAGCTACCGAAGGGGGGCCGACTACTGTCACTAGGTGGTTTTTTTTTTCACATTTTTTCACAGTTTTTAGCAAAAAAAAAAAAAAAATTAACAATCTAAAATAAAATCATAGTCTTTCAGCTCCTTTCTGACATATGTACATTTTCCAGCCTGTATAGTAATAATAAGCCCCCTGTACCCCCTATACTTGGCCATTTACAGACACGGACTGTCATTCATTAAAATTTATTCCGAATGCTTTCTGTACAACAAAATACTTGAATGTGTGTGTATTTTGTAAGATGCTTGGGTCCTGAGAGATATCTGCCAATCGCAGTGGCCCACAGTAAGTGTTGTAACCAGGGGTGTGAAATTTGTAAGCGCTTGGGCTCCTGGTTGTGTAGAATCTCTGGGTCCCTGAGCAAGGCCCCTTAACCCTAAGGCTCATTGTATGAATGAGATAATTGTAAGTCGCTC
>VCAZ01000001.1:15372795-15376379 GCA_005784505.1 Bagarius yarrelli | reverse complement strand
TTTCCATCACTCTAGAACGTCCTTATGCCCATCTGAAGGCATTTGAGCCCCTAAAGTCCACAGTTAGCTCTTCAGAGACTAATGGCCATCATGGCACCAGGTAGACAGCTTGAAAATCTTCCTCCTGTGTGTACAATCGTTATTTTTTATGAGCCGGGTTACTGTGGTGTCGTCGGTGATCTTGTCTTTGTGGCTACAAGATCCTTGATCAGGGTGCTGAGTCCTGGGGTTCTCGTTAATATGGATGATGTTATGATGTGCCAGTCCCAGTGTGAGCTCTGTTAGACGGAGCAGTGGTCAGTTATTTCCCTTGTCTCCTTCATAAAACCAGCTAAAGCTGATCCAGCTGACAGAGAGAGCTGTGGTATGATGCAGAGACGGTCTCAGAAGCATGTCACGACGCCTTCCTGCTGCTTCCTCGAGGCTTGACTTTCCCCCGTCCCCCGTTTGTTTCAGTTCGATGATCTCCCTTAGTATTCTCTAGCCTTTTTTTTTAATTAGAAGTCTCTTAAGCCAGGATCACACATTTTTGGCCACACGATTTGGACGTCTGAGACAAATTTTTAAAATCCTAAAACCTGTTGTCTTTGATGACGAGTTAGTCATGTTTAACCGATTAATGAAATTCTGGCAGTGTCAGAAGATTTCAGACACTTAGTTACAGTGTGACTTATTGTCAAATTAAAAACAATAGAAGCACCAAACCTGTTGATGCAATTAGCACTACACCAAAACCAGTCCGGTGGACAGAACAGCAGGGAGTGAAACTTATTGAGGCTTGAACTGAGCAAAATCACTACTGCAGATTGTGGTAGTTTGATGCTGGTGAGAGAACCCAGGTTACTAAATGTGTCATGAATTGATGACTTAACACTGGACGATTCTTCTTGTAAGGTCGCAGGTTTATCCATGGTCTTTCTGTGTGGAGTTTGTATGTTCTCCCTGTGGAGTTTGTATGTTCTTCCCACAGTCCAAAAACATGGATGTTAGGTTAATTGGTGATTCTAAATTGCCCATAGAAGTGAGTGTGAATGTGTGTGGTTGGTTGTCTGTATGTGGCCCTGCGATGGACTGGCGACCTGTCCAGAGTTACCCAATGACAGTGGATAGATGGATGGATGGATGGATAGATCCTTTGCCCATAGTGTGTCATACATGACAACTAAGATCCATACAGGTTCGTACAGTCGGACAATCGCAGAAGACTATTAAAAATTACTTTTAGTCAGCAAGGACTGATAATCCTACTCTATAATGTTCCTGTAAAGGGGTGCCACCTTGAACTGTGTGTCAATTTAGTCGACGATACAAAGCCAACATTGTGCCTCTTTAATCAACAGCAGACCCCATGCTTATTAAACTTTATTCACTGGGCTTGTAAACTTGTGAACAGTGCTACCAGATGGTGCTGATGAAACACCTTGCAAAACATTTCAATCTAATCGCAGCAAAAAATGAGAGCGCACCAGGAAACGCCGTCCTCAATGAATGAAGGGCTTTTAAAAGTATTCTTTAAACAATATGACTTTTGTTTACTGCTGGATGTGTTTAACTTAGAAGTCAGTGCTGAAAATGCACACTTCCTCCTCCTCCTGATCCTCCTCCTGCTTGCTGCATTAAGGGAAACCTGTAAAAGAAGCAAACCTGCATAAGAAAGCATTAACAGAGGGAAAAAATAGGGGACCGCTGGGATTACTTCATGATCATGGGATCACTTTCCAACACCACCATGCTTCCATTGCTGGATCCCTGACCAGTTCCCTTAACCCTAAGCTGCTCAGTTGGATAGAATATAATGAAAAAACAAAACAAGAGCCCCCCTTTTTTTTTTCGTCTCTTGGTGGTTTGTTTCGAGTGCATGAGCTCATAGCGGAGCTCTGACAACATGGAGATCACATAAGACTGCGAGATTACATCTGACTGCTTGTTTTAGTCGAGATGCCTTGAGAACCATTGCTTTTGTCTAGACTTGAGGATAGTTGAGCTAAAAGCTAAAGATAACTGATGTTTTTGTTGCCCTTTCCCATGAAGCACTAGTGTTGATCTGTAAGACTATAACGAGTCACAGCTTGTTCGGTACAGGTTATAAAATTAGCCTAGTATGTTTCTGCCCAATCATTGTCCCATTTTTAACTTGGGCATTTACAGAGACTGAGAAAAACCACCGCTGTAGTGAAGCTGGTGGCTGGTCATGTGACTGTGTAGTGTCTCAGATTAAAGAGTGTACCCAAATGTATTGCAGCCTTCTGTCTAGAATATAGAGTTATATAGTATACAACGCTGCAGATTACACACCCTACAGCCGTGTACAGGCTTCAGTGCCTCATCGGTTCCACTTCCTGTGTTTTCTCTTTAAAAAAATCCCCCTGCTGAGAAAACGAGCGCAGACACTCAGCTTTTTTTAAATGTAATTTCTGCTTCTGTCTGTGTGTTTTGAATCTGTGTGTTTTCCTAGTTTAGGCCTGTTATTTTCTTTTGTGTCTAAGTCTGAAATAACATACTTCTCTACTATGTAGTATACAAAAAAAAAAAAAAAAACAGGTAAAAAAAAATTCCCAAAAGTAGTACTTTTGGTTATCCCAGGGTCCCACGGAGAGACGATGCGTCATAACAGCGGACAGCGCCGACGCAGCACTATTTAAATGCTTAAAGCAGCTTTAAATACCTTTAAAAAATACTTCCTTAAGTTAAATTGCACTTGTTCAACATCATCCAAGTTCACACCATTATCCAACTGCTGCTGTGATGACATATTGTAGGTCACGTGCAATATGAGAAGTGGTGGCTTAGTGGTTAAGGTATTGGTCTGATATCAGCAAGACCAGGGTTTGATTCCCAGCACCACCAAGCCACCACTGTGGCACCCTGAGCAAACCCCCAATTGCTCAGTTGTGTAAAAAAAAAAAAGTATTTTGATAAGGGTGTGTGCCATTACAGCACCCTTAATGCTGTAAATGTAAATATTGTCAGTCACACTACATTAACCATACTAGACAGAAGGTAATAAAAACAAAAGCAGTCTGATCCTGGTCCTGCCTGGTAAGCGGAATACACCAAGGATGCGTTTCGTTTCAGAGATCACTGGGTCTTTGTTGAATTGTAATTTTTTTTGGCAGGTATACACACTTTGTGATGTCTTAGCTCACTATAGCTAGAGTTAAAAAGGATCTGTTCAAATCCGCCGTCATCTCAGGGGACGTGTTAAAACACCACACAGTTTAACTCCAATCTAACAGAACCTTGTCCGGGTCACCCCACATTTTGCATAGCAAGAAAACCCGCTGCTGGATAAATTTGAATAAACTGATGGAGGCATCAAAGAACCGAGGGATCCTGTGACTCTGTGGTGCTTTTAGTCTATGTGATACATTTACATTTTTAATGACTTGATCATTGATAGGAATGATTTTATTGTCCAGAAAATTGTTTGGGCTTTAAAGAGTGTGTGTAGACGAGAGGTTTTGTCGAGTGTGTCGGAGGCTGCAGCAATCTCTAAATCTCAGCCTGGATGATATGATTTTTGTAAGTCTGCATTAACACACAACAAACAGTTAATCCATGAGATGGGATTTCAGTGTAACACC